>BQNB010178161.1:0-10102 GCA_026074375.1 Tanacetum coccineum
CATGTTTTTGATCAAACATAAGATTATTGTGTTTTTCTTGTATTCAAGGGTGTTTGGGTTTAGCTTAGCTCTTTTAGATGGCCACCTAATAGCATTTCCAGCGGTGTTTGGATTAGCTCATTTTCCGGGCTTATTTGAATTTTGAAAAGCTCATAAGCTCACTTTCTTTTTGACTTATGAGCTTAACAATTTAACCTTTGGGGCTTATAAGCTCAAGCTGATTAGCTCATAAGCAAAAAAAAAAAGTGAGTTTATGAGCTTTTCCAGTTTCGTATAAGCTCGTGACCGTAGAAAATAAGCTAATCCAAGTACCCCCTAAAGAATGGTAATTGTATTTTGAAATTCTATTAAGCTATTAAATCATTTGATGATGCGATATGGAGTATTACCTAATAGCATTGCTAGGGGTGTTTGGATTAGTTTATTTTCCGAGCTTATTTGAATTTGGAAATCTCATAAGCTCACTTTCTTTTTGACTTATGAGCTTAACAATTTAACCTTTGGGGCTAAAATAATGTATAAGTTCAAGCTGATTAGCTCATAAGCATAAAAAACAAGTGAGCTTATGAGCTTTTCCAGTTTCAAATAAGCTCGTAATCGTAGAAAATAAGCTAATCCAAGTACCCCCTAAAGAATGGTAATTGTATTTTGAAATTTTTGTTAAGGTATTAAAATACGAGTATCAGTCAATCAGCTTGAAGAGGTTTTCTTTTCTATATTGCATACCAACTTCCTTTTTTATTCGTCCCGTTTTGTCATTCTGGATTTTGTTTATTAGATCTCTTTGAGTCATGTTTGGATCATATCGTAACCCGTATATGTATCACATTAACAATACTATACATAAAAGCGTATATGTTATAAAGACGGTTCTTTTACAAATTGACTCAAATCGGACATGAAACCATCTTTTCAAGATTCATAATATGTAAGACGAAGTACAATAGGTAATAAGCTTTGCCAAAAAAAGTACAATAGCTAAAACAGACATATGAAATTTGATTTAACATAAGATCAAGAGGAAAAATGCTTATTGTCAAGTACTCACGGGCTCTTCTACAGTTATAATTGTTAGTGTTTCATCATTATGTAGTTAAAGTAAATGATTGATATACAGAATAATGTATCTGCATTTATTTATAACATGGTGGAACTATCGATTCATATGATTGTTATGGATTGCAGAAATGACGAGGGGGGAAGGAAGTGGTCTTGTACAGATGTCGAGACACAAAGACATGTTGTTCGCTCAATTGACGCTTTTCTTGATTGTATATCGAGTGACACATCACACCATCCTTTAGTAAAGGTATGATAGATTATTCAGCAATCTTAGTAATTACTATACGCTACACGCACCATAATTTTCTTATTTTAAATTTCAGGAATCGGTTGCTGATATTGTACCAGCATTGGGAGCAACGTTACTTCAGAAAAACGAAGCAGTAATGAAGCTGGCTTCAAAAGTGTTTGTAAAAATGGTCAATGTTATACCTTATTCAATTATTGAACCTCTCGTGTTGGATATAGTCCGTCCCATATCATCTTCTTTATCTTCATGTCATGTACCAGTTGTTACTTCATGCGCCACTGCTTTGAACTTGATCCTGTCAAGTTTAACTTTTAAAACTGAGAAAGATGTAATTAAAGTCTTGGAACACACAGAGACGATTAATAGTATCATTCAACATATACGATCTAGTGGGAGTAAGCCAGTTGAGTTCTTCTTGGAGGCGCTCTCTCTTTTGAGTAAAATACTGTGGATTTGGCCCTCTTCTAGATTTCGTATTTGGAGCGATAGTGGATTAATGGAAGTATTAGCTTCTCTTAGTCTTGAGCCTGTTCTTTCTATCAAGGCTGCAGTTTTGCAGTTGTATTCAACCATAGGTATTTAAAACGAATCTGTGAATTAGTGTTTTATTTTCTTACACGCGTTTTCTGAAAAATTTCTAATTTTGGGTACCAGCCTTATGTAGACATGGAGCTAAGAAGCTTTTAGATAGTGGAAGCTCGCTTGTACAACTGATGATTGAATCCATGGACGACGTGAACCCTAGTTACTTACAGCTGGCTGGATTTACTCTGGCTGAACGCTTCGCGGTATTACTCATAACTAAAGGTGGCAAACCGGTTGGGTTGGGGAAGTTGGCCAATGCGCCGGTGTATTTATGATTTCGAAAACCGACTTAAAGTAAAGATATTGTCTCCTTTGTTTTAATAATTAAAAAAAACGTTATTTAACCTATAAGCGGGTTATAGTTGCCACCTCTAGGCTCTAGTCATCACCTATCTTTTAGCTAAGTTATAAATATATTTTTATATTAGCTTAACAAGTACAAAATATCGTGTTAATTAGGTAAGTGAAGAAGGACGATTGAAAATGATCGAGTCGTATTGCGAGCCATTAGTTAAAGCTATCATAAACGGACTGAACAACTGGACCTTGTATTCAGGGAAGCTTACAAAAGACCATATGTCATTGATTAGGGTAGCGTGTTGTGCGTCAAAGATCATTTGCTGGCCTGGGAAGCACCACGGTTACTTTTGGAAACTGGAAATCGAGAGTGTTCTTCTTCAACTAGTTCTAGATGATTTGCATATCAAACAACTTCCTGACCCGTTTTCGTCATCAGAGGAGATGATCTCCATAGCACAGGATGGTTTACGTGCCAACTTTTTACCTGTACTTAAGCCTCATGTTTGGGATATCCTTGGGGGTCTTGCAGCACATTGTGCAGAAGATTTCACTGCACATACGCTTAAGAGTGAACATCGCCTGAAATTCCTCATCACATGTGCGTGGTAATGTTCTTGGTCATCTTGATAATTATTATTTTGTAAAAGTGGCTAGTTGGGTTGTTTGAGTAACGGGTAAAGTGGGCCGGGGCTGAAAGGATCCTTTTTGGTACAGGTCGGAATGAGCCGGGCAGGGTTGACCGGCAAACACTTTTCTGTCCATCCTTATAATTTAATTCTCAAATATAGAGATTTCGGAGGTTGCTTTCATTGAAAATAAAGTTTTGGCTACTTTTATCCCCAAATTTTTTGGGTTTGACCCTTTGAAGGAAAACACAACCCTGATGATATGAATCATTATATAGGTAAATGGGTCAAAGTTGCCACTTCCGTTTTATGTATATGGAGACGACTGTTTTGTTGCGTAGTGCTGATATTTTTGGTTTGTTTGCTTATGTCTTTTGACAGCTTAGGTTTTGTGGATTCATTGCGTTCAACCCGTCAGAGTTGCGTAGATGTTGTAAATGAACCGGTGTCGAAAGCAATTTTATTAATGATTTATTCTCCTTCCAAATATATCGCATCTCAGACCAAATCCATATTGTCGGGTATGTTAAAGCCAACTGCCAAGGAGGATATCAAGTACCTATTGAATTCCCTTAACGCCACATCATCAGGTTTCAACAATACGTCTGATAAGCTTCAAGTAATAAACTTGATAATCCTAGCATGTTATTCGGGTCTACCTCAATATCGCAGGTATGTTATGAAGGATCAAGGGATAAAGATATTGTTATCTTTCTTGCAAGTATTGTCAAGTAATCACGTTCATGCAGAACGGATGAATATGTCACTTCATTATTGTGACCATAAAATGAAGATCTGTTGCTACGAGTGTGAAGAAGATTGGCAAGGTGATGAAACGTCTCTGCTTTTTGGTTTATTGGGGTTAGCAGAATTGATACATCATTGTAGTTCAGTAAAAGGACAGGTTTTTGAGGCGGCTCAGATTATAACTGACGTAAACAAGATCTGTGTCAATTCACGTGCTTCAGGACCAAGATGGTATGGTGCGTATCTCCTTAGCTATTTTGGCTTGTATGGTTTTCCATCAAAACTTGGGAATAGGATCGGGAATGTTCTCAATGGGGATGAACATACAAATTTGACATTAGTTCTTGCTAATCACGAGCTTGTAAATGTTCATGGTGTCATTGTTAGAGTTCGTTGTCCATCGCTCTTGCCTTCTAAGAAATTAGCGGAAACTTATAGCAGTAAATATCCAAAGAAAGAAGTTCGGCTCTCTGCTCATGTCAATCATGAGGCGTTACTGAAGTTATTGGAATATGTCTACTCGGGACAATTAGAGGCAGGAGAAGACCTTTTAAAGAGATTGAAGACATTAGCTAAACATTGTAATCTACAGCCTTTAGTTGAAATGCTTTGTAAAAGTCCTCCTAAGTGGAGGACATGTTTTCCAAGCTTTGACATTACCGCTGCTCTTGGACCTGACGGGTCCCATTTCTCGTAAGGATCTCTTTCTTTTAACTTAATCACAATTACTTGTTTGAGTGAATTTTTCTATGTTCCACTGGTTTTTGCACTTGCTCATCATATTCACGTCTTGTGTTGTTTATATTGGTTTGTTCACTATCGCAGGGACATCATCCTTGAAGCTAAGGGTAATACATCTGAGGACTGGCTTTGTGAAACATGCTCGTCATCAAAGCCACACCTACATGCTCACAAGGCCATTTTATGTGCAAGTTGTGACCACATGCGTGCTTTACTTTGTTCTGGAATGCAAGAAAGGTATTTAGAATGCTGACTTACCAAAAATAAAGTAGATTTGTTCGAATGCTGACTTTGGTTTATCATTCGTTGTTATATATGATGCTATCGAATTTACCAAGAAATAAAGTAGATCTTAGAGAGAATTGCAAAAATCGTCCTTGCGGTTTGGCCAAATTGCACGTTTGGTCCGCGTGGTATCGAAATTGCAAAAATCATTTCAGTTCGCACAGGGGTATTTTAGTCATTTCAGTTTGACAAAGGACTAAAAGTGGAACCCAAGGTTTCCCACACGGAAGATTTTTGCAATTTCCATACCACGCGGACCAAACGTGCAATTTAACCAAACCACAAGGACGATTTTTGCAATTTACTCTGGATTTTATACAAATATTTACTTACTTTGGTTTATCATTCGTTGCAGCCAGTCGGAAAGCATAAGGGTCGATCTTGGTTGGGAAGCTTTGGTTAAGCTAGTTAACTGGTTTTATTCTGGTAAACTAGTACCGAAGCCAAAATATGGCTGTGTATGGCATAATCTAGACGAACAACAAAAACTAAATGAAGTGATTCCATATGTGGAGCTTTATTGCCTTTCTGATAGTTGGCTTCTGGAAGACATTCACAAGGAATGCTTAAAAGTAATTGCAAGTTGCTTAGATTCGGCTAACATGGCAATCAAAATAATCCAGATTGCGGCTGATTATTTTCAATGGGATTTGGTGGGGTTGGCAGCCAAATTTGTTGCGCCTGCATATCATTGTCTACGTGACTCTGGGGAGCTTCATGAACTTGATGAAGAGCTTGTTGATATAGTACGTGTTGCTTCTGTTGAATACTTTCAAGGCGGTGGTCGTATGTGATTTTAGAAAAAAAAAGTATATACCAGTTTAGATGTTGTGCTAAAATATAGTCGGTATAGATAAAAATGTTATAAGCTTATAATAGTTCAGCTGCTATATAGAGGAAGGTTATATTAGACAGAATTTCCATCTGTGTTCTTTATTGAAATCTTTCTACCAGTAAGTTCTTGCTAAACTGCATAGTGGTGTTGCCGATTTTTCTGGTAGCATCTGGCTTATTAAGCATCGAGAAACGATCGGTCTTATGAGTATGTTCATCAAATTGTGGAGTTCACAAGTTCATAGAACGTGAAGTGGTTATGCCAACTTCGTAAAAAGGGAGGGTTTTACCCGGTTTAGTTTGTGTGAAAGTGTGCTTAAACTTATGTTTTGATTTTAAGCTTTATTCAAGATATTTCACAAAATGGGTGGAGATTAATGTGAAATGAAAAAGAAAAAAACAAACAAATCATTGTATAACTTAAGTTTAGACCTATTTTAAAAAACTACTTTCATAAGTTGAGACCTATTAAAAAACTACTTTCAAGCTTGTGCGCCAAACTAAAAAGTCACTAATTCTGAAAACTTAAGACTAAGGAGGCGTTTGTTTTGGACCTTTTGTCCGAGAGGTTTGGGCTTAAAGGTTAAAAAAATTGTTTGGTTGCATAACATGGTTTAAAAATGTGGATGAGCCCCACAAATAAGGGGATTCCAGGCATATTTGCCTACTTTTAGGTGACACAAACATTAACTTCATCTTTTTTATTTTTTATTTTTGTTTCTTATTTATCATTGAGTACTTTTACAAATTTATGATTCACTCTTATATATTTTAATTATTTAATAATAACTTATACATTTTATAATATATTTTCTTTTTTTTACATTACATCCAAATCCTAACTCAAATTTAAATTTAAATCCTAATCATAATCTTAAACACATCTACAAACCAAACGGACCCTAAATGTAATAAGGAAGAGATATCGGTCAATCTTGCTCGATCTAGACTAGTCTACCTTATTACATCACCTGACATGAGACTCGTTCCCAGGCAACGAAATGGAGATGTTGGTCGCAAAACAAACCGACTTGTGTGAGGCTTGTTTGTGTGTGTAGTGTTTATTTAATATATTTTTGTAGGGTATGTTTTTTGTGGTGTCGGCCTTCTTATTACACCAAGTTGATCATGAAGTAGTATAATGTAACACCCCCCATTTTGATAAATATAGCAGCGGAAGCTAATCTGGGGTATTACTTCATAGTACAACAGTCATAATCATAGAAAACGACTCATAAAGAGACGTTTTTAGAAAAAGTTGTTATCATTCATTTTATCCTCAGAGCTTTTAAAAATGACGAGGTCCCAAAATCTACAAGAAACACATAAAAGTTTTGATGATAACACGCTTTTAGCATCTTCAGTCTCATGCCACTCATGCCATAGTTTGCTCAAGTACCTGGAGATAAACATGTAAAAAAGGCAAAACAAAAGGTTGATGTGAATGATTCATAGGTTTATGATAATAGTGTGAATATCAAGTTCATGGTGGTGGGTTACGTTGTTTTACACAAAAATAGTGATAATTGCAATGAGTACAATTATTATAGAAAACGGTATCAATGGTGTATTATTACGTCTAAGCTCATGACACACAAACTGACTTGTGTATATATATATACCCAAATTGATGTGATATATATATATAAAGATAATGGCCCTTGGTGTAGGTAATTGCCATATACCTATGATATTCAAATATAGTTTGTTTGGTTACCTATTCGGCTAACACAAACGGGATTCGTCACCCCCGATACATCTATCCACAATATTCACGTTCACTCCGAAGAGTAATTAATGGTCCATGATAGTGGGGTCTTTTGGCATAAAAGGACTTAAATCACAAGCAATAATATATCAAGATAGCATACATTTAAAAAACACTTGTATTAATTTTTTTTATGTAAAGAGTTTATACCCGGTGAATATATTAAAAAAAATGATAAGAGTTTAAGTAAATGGAGAAGTGGTAATGATCCACCCTCAATATAAACTACAAGTTTTGAACATGCTCAAAACTTAACGACCAAAAAACAAACTAGATATCAAAGGAACACATGAAAAATAATATCTCGGTTCTAAATTGATTCCATCTAACATGTTTGCTCCTGGGACAGGATCAAAAAATTGAAATTGAAGGTTTTGGGTGGAGAACTGTTGAGAACATAGAAAGTGTTAGCCACTCAAGGTCATGCCTGGTCGTAGGTCGTTAGTTGTAATTTATCTTATTGTGTAACAATGTATCACATATCCCTTCCAAGAGTAAACTTATGTAACATCCTTCTCCTATAAAAGGACGCTTAGGAGGAAGGAAGTGGGGGGTGAAACTAAGGATTACATTTATGCTATTACATTTTCTCTTAATATTTTTCTCTCTTTAGTTTCCATCCAAGCTCTCTCTCTCTCTCTCTCTCTAAAACTCAAGATTATATTATGTGTGATTGATATATTGTATTCTCTACAATTGGTATCAAGAGCCATAAGATGATTTAGTGGTGTTTGTGTGCGTGTTTTTGATAAAGTTTTGGTCACGTTTTTTATATATGCGAAAATAGGCATCTGAAATCATTAAAACATACACATCAAGTTATGGTTCAGTTACAAAGAGAAAAAGCATATGGTCAGAGCAACCAACATTGTAATACGCAAGGGATAAGTTGTCCTTTAAAACACCAGCTTTAACACTTAGAGCATTGGGTACCCTAAGTCATGGCTTGAGCCATCCTCGAAAACGCCACTTGATGGCACGAGACCCACACCGCACCTCGTGTTTTGAGTGCTGAGCCACCACCACACCAAATGGTCCCTGAAAACGCTAAATGATGGCACGAGACCCACACCGTGAGTCGCATTTTCAGGTATTTTTCTCGTGTTATGAGAAAGCGCCAAAAGTTGGGGCACTTGACGACACCATAAATGTGGTGTTATGGAGGGAAGGATATTTTTGGTGTTATGGGGAATTATAGTGTTATGAAAAAAATTGTTGATGTGGCAGTACTTTTCCCATAACATCAACTTAACGGCATCATGGGTACCTAGTGCTCCTATGAGTTTCTGTTTGTTTGCAGGCACATGATACTCTCGAGCAATCTTATGTTTCAAAGTGCCCACTGTTTCAGACAACTGTTGTACATTGATTAAACGAAGTTCCCTCATCAACTTTTGTTTTGGCTATAGAAACGGAAACAGGTCCTGCACTCACAAGGCGGTACATAATCAATAAGTACTAACTAGTAGAGTAGTTAACGAGGGAGGAAAAATGATAAATTATATGTACGTTTATTTACAAAACAATAGTTTATCAAGGGCAATTTATCTAGTTAGAAATTTCATATATACCCAAACATGCATTCAAAACATTGTACATTATGCATTCAATACTTTCATTTTGGGTATATATGAAATTAATCATGAAAGTAGGGTGATATATGAAATTAATCCTTTAAAAAAAAAAAATAGTACAAGTATAACAATATGACACCATACAAACATGTTTAACTTACAAAGAGAAAAAAAAAACTCCCTTTACGTTCTGAAATACTCTGACACAAACACACGGTATTAAAAAAATGCTTTTAATTACTAGCTTTCTCTTTTTTACTTTTAAGCAAAATGACAGTTTTACCTTAATTAAGTATTTAAGACTTTTTTAAAGTATGGTAATAATAATTTCAAACAAGTTAATATAGTAGAACTTGATCAAACTACTCTAGTCTAATTTATTAGTGGACAATTAAATTGGGACATCTTAAAAAAACGTGAACTTTTAATTTGGGACGGAGGGAGTATAATGTTAATGTGATTTTTAAAAGTGTATGTTGGAAATTTAGTGCAATTGTGGGAATCGAGTTACTTGAAAATGGGTTTAGAGGTACGGAGTGTACATCATCAATTCACTGTTTCTTCCCGACTCTTTTAGTGGTTAGCTTAATGTCTATTAAATGGTAGTTTCAACATTAAATGTTTGTAACCACCTTGACCTATTAAATGTGCGGTTTCAACATTAAATGTTTGTACCACTTTGACCTATTAAATGGACGTAGGGGTGAGCATATCGGACCGGAGACCGGGCCGGACCAGAAAACCGGACCGATTGGACCGGACCGAACGTATTTCGGTTCGGTCCTCGGTCCGGGGTTTTTGTTATTTTCGGTCTCGGTCAGGTCCGGTCCGGTCTTACCAAAAACCCGATGATTATGCCGTGTAGGACCGGACCGGACCGAAGACCGACCCAGACCGGACCGTACCATTTCAGTACGGTCCTCGGTCCGGCATTTTGGACCAACTCGGTCTCGGTCCGGTCTGATCTTGGCCGGTCCAGTCCGGGCGAAAGCCCAAGTAATCCCAAGCCCGGCCCGTAGAAACACCAAGGCATGAAAGCCTATAAATACCCCTCTCCAAGGATGGAGAGGGTGTTCGTTCATTTGTAAGTTTCTCATTTTGCAAGTAATCCTTCCATCTCTACTCTCTCTCTCTAGTTTCTCTCTCTAAAATTCTTTCTTTATTCTATCTCTTTTCTTATGGTTTCTTATCATTGATTCATACCGATTTGTATGGAAGTGAAATGATATAATTCGGTACCGACAGGAAGCATATCTGTAACACCCCCATTTTTACAATATAGCAGCGGAAGCTAATCTGGGGTATTACTTCATGGAAACAACAATCATAA
>BQNB010178164.1:0-12896 GCA_026074375.1 Tanacetum coccineum
TTATTTTATTAAATGAATAACTACTAATCTTTCTAATAGAATGATTTAGGAGGTGTATGCATTAGCCATTAAGTATACGCTTTGGACGATTTTTGACAAGTTATATTATTCACAGATCAAACCAGTAGCGATAAACACAAGTCAGTTATAAGTATATATGAGATAGGTTGAAATTGTCTCTAAGTTTGAACAATTTTCGGTCCATTTAACGCATCTCATCTTTACTTACCCTCCTATGTGTGTTTTGTAGGCATGGAGAGTGAGCTAAAGATCTCGTTGTAGATTATGGACAGTAGGATGATAAAAGTGAAGGAGTGATTGACAAAAAATAGATTTTCGAAGCTTATAAATGCGCTTTGTTCATTCTTCGGTTGAGAGGTTTTAAGTTTGAATATATCGTGTTGTAAACTATCAGCATTGTAGCAATAAACGGGCAGCAAAAACGTCGCCCTTAGGTCTCTCGGTACACTTATGATCAGTGTTGTGCTTGTATCTATGATTCTTGTGATTCTTTGTTATGTTTAAATTACTTTCATAGTCGTTATATTATGAAGAGAAACATTCTGGTATGAAAAGAAACAAGTGAAAAAGTCTAATGTTAGGGTAAAAAAGACAAACCCGACGGGCTAATATTTTTTTGTCCGGGTCGACCCGGGTCTTTGCTAAAAAACTGGTTGACCCGGCCGGGTTTCAAAAGAACATGCCATTTTTGAGTTTTTGTCAAGTAATTCGAGCTCGAACATCTCCAACTTAATTGCTTATATAGGCTCGACTCGAGTTGTTGTCGAGCTTGTAAGTGATATATAGGTTTCTTTTATATAAAGTATGCACATTTAAAGGGCTTATATGTAAAGAGAGTAATTGTGCATACTTCTTTATGTGAGTTTTCCGAGCCGAGTTATTTTATATTTCATTTTTACTTGGTTTACAAAACACGTCATTACATACAAATCTAGCTTTCCAAATCGAGCCCGAGCTTCCCTCATAAAGGATCATCGAACTATCAAGCCGAGCTTCGAGCATAGCATAATACTCTCGAGTCGAGCTTTGTCCTCGATTCGACTCGTTTACATCCCTAGACCTAGAGAAGACATAGTCCATTTATATGAGAATAGTTGATAGTTGGACAACTTTCGACCAGTGTTTTAAAACCCAAGTTGATCCGGCCGGTTCAACCGGGAGTCAGTTAAGTCACCCGAAAGCCAGTTTTGATGGTCCAACTTCTTAATAACAAATGACTGAAATGTAAGAAAGAAAAAAGTACAAGGCCTGATCAAATGTTCAAATCCAAAAAAAATAACCAAAGCAACGTATTCGATATAGAAGAGTAATGTTATATACGTGATGAAAGAATACTATTCCTGTCGATACACAAGAGTAATGCTATAAACTCGTGACAGCCGTAGACTGCTCTGCTCGGAAAAAGTCCATGAACATCCAAAAGCCATCCTTTACTTGTTTTCACACATTTACAAAGAGAGTGTTAGAGCCTTAGGTGTAGTAACGGCGTTGGCCGGCGTTGACCGGCGTTGGCCGGCGTTACTACACCGCTAGGCGGCGTTTCCTAACGGCGTTGGGTCCGGCGTTGGCCGGCCCACACACGTTGGGGTTGATTTAAAAAAAAAATCATTTACCCCCTAATTTCCCCCCCCCCCCCCCCCCCCCTAAACGGCTATATACTAGTTTTAATTTTCCCCCTTATTTTTAAAAAGTTACCAAACACCCCCTAACGGCTAGTTTTATTAAAAAAAATTAAAAAAATTTACAAAACAGCCCCTAACGGCTATATTTTAAAAAAAATATTTCATTTTACCCCCCTCACACAACTCATTATAAATACTTCAATACCTCTATATTATTTTCTCACAAAAAAAACATACATTTACAACAAAAAACACTACAAACTCTTTCACAATGAATCAAAATCGAAGCTGTAGCTTCGCAAGATCTGTGGATTTGGCATGCGTTTTATGGGATGGCGGGTGCGAATAACAATATTAATGTTTTAGATAATTCTCCGTTATTCGACGACCTATTAGATGACTTAGCCCCTGTGGTTCCGTATGTGGTAAACGGAGTTCAGTATCGTAATGGGTATTACTTGGCTGATGGAATTTACCCGGAGTGGGCAAGTTTCGTCAAATCATTCACGGTTGCAACTGATCCGAAGCATACGTACTTTAAACAGCGTCAAGAAAGTGCACGGAAAGATGTCGAACGTGCTTTCGGTGTTCTCCAAGGACGTTGGGGACTTATTCAACAACCGGCCCGTGCATACGAAGTCAACACATTACGTAGAATCATGTATGCTGGTATCATAATGCATAACATGATTTTAGAAGATCAAAATATGTCGGTTGTTGACTGGAAACATGTGTATTCTAATCCTGCAAGGTCACTGCAAACAGTGTGGATCGATCGATGTCAAACCCAACGTCGTAAAGCAAAAGAATTAAGAGACAAAGATACGCATATTAGTCTCCAACAAAACCTTATGAACCATATTTGGCGCGAAGTTGAAGAAGCATCGGAAGAAGATTAGTCGCCGGGGCGTTTTTTTTTTAATTTCGGTATTTTTTTTAATGTGTTGTTTTTTAGTATTGTAATGTGTATTTGAATTTTATGAATGAAATGGTTAGTTTGTTAAAAGAATGAAATAATTGTTTAGGGGGTTTTATGAAAATAAAAAGGTGAGTGGTGTTATTTGGTGTTATGATTAAGGGAGTGGTGTTGGTGTTGGTGTTATGCTGATGTGGCAGTCAAAAAATGATGTTATGGTGTTATGATACCTGGGGCTCTTAGAGAGAATATACTATTTTCGATGGTTCTAACTTCTAACAAGCAAATCATCACATGTACCGTACATCATACGATTAATAATATGACTAACAACAGGATGCCCCAGACTGAGAAGCTTTCGTATACGATACAACATCCTATGTAGATCGAGAGGCTGTTCATGCTTTGATGCGCATTACAATGCAGGAAGTGACTGCACACTGAGAAGCATACAAGAAGATGGGCAGTGTAGGAATGTGATTGCTGAAACGGCTGAGCTTTGCTTCAGTTTTAGAGGTCTTTGTTGAAGCATATGATCGGGATCGGTTTGAGATCGTTTAGTTTCTTTCTTATGTTACTTACTACTGTAGGAGAACGTTCAACAATCAAATCCTGAATGTTATAAAGAATGAAGACACTTTTAGTACAATTTGCATACGCTTCTTATGGCCGCTATAGGGTCACATAGTCCATTAAACTCAGGCATTATGAGTCATTTCCGTTATATGTTCAAATATAGTAGGCATTGCCACATTGATAGCTCTAGAGACCTCTTCGGCTATAGAGTCTTTAAGCTCATTCACTGTTGTACTTTATTGCACTTGGTTTGAGTTTACTATTTCATGTCAACAAAACAACTAAGTCTATAAAAAATGTAGCTTTATATCAAGCAACTTCAGTAAGGGTCTAAGGGGTTATAAAAAGTTCTCAACGGGTCATTCCCAACCGACCCGTTAATTTTTTGGTCCGTTTTTATAAATCCACCTCATCAACTTTTACCGAGGAGACGATTTTGATCTATTTCACCCATTCGAATTTTAGCTATAACTCCATAAGATTATGAATTTTAATTTAGTACAATGACTATTGCAGTTTTACATTTTAAAGAAAAACCAAAAAAGTTTTATATACCTCTCTATCTTTCTCTCTCCAGTCACAACCAGGTGCTCAGCAAATCTTGCCATGTCCACAAAATTAGCTGTATACTCTGTAACTAACTGATTCCCTTGTTTGAATGTTAAGAACTCTTCTTCTTGCTGCGTCACTACACTTATCGGACAAAACTTGTCTTTAACCACGTCCTTCTATTTAAAGCTCACCAATCAAATAACCCTAGTGTAGTACAAAAAACTCAAACTCAAATATACAAATCCTTTTGACGTTTTGTGATGACGTATAATATGGACACCAAGCTCATTGGGCTTAGTTCATAATATACGCATATGGGCCCAGGCCCAATACAACAAATAGCCAGACTACTAAACCTGACAAGGGTCACGCTCGGATATTCCAAAGACGCACGTGAGTACCTTTAAAAGCCGCATTCGTTGCACCTCCGCGGACAAACACGGACTGCGGAAGGATACTCACGTCCACAGACACGATTACACGTGGACCCTTGCCCGACAAGGGACCCACTCCGGCTACTAACAGTCGCAAGCGAAATATTAGGAAACCCTAGTATTGGGCTTGCCTATAAATAGGGGTCATTTCACACCCCAAAGAGGTACATTCGGTCCTATCATTAATACACACACATACTCTGACATTCTCTTATTCTCTGACAAACATGTACACTTACTCTTACACCGGAGCTTAATCGCGGGGTCCGCCCTGCAGTAAGGCTAACGGTTTTTTTTTTTTTTTTTTTTTTCTACTCTCATTTGTGCAGATCACCTCTTCATTACTTAGATTAGTACAAGATCAACATCATAGCCCACTCCCTGATCCAGCCCATTGAGCAATCCAGACTCACATTCGCCCCTACACGCTTTTTGTACTAACAAGTTGGCACCATCCGTGGGACGGATATAACTGCGTTCCTCGAAAATACTCACCATGAGCAATCACGAACAACCTACCCCTGGCCATCCCAAATTCGATGTGCGGAATACGACAGGGAAACTGCTACCAATCATGGCAGACAAGTATGAGTATGAGCGGAGAAAGAAAGAAAAGTTGGAGGAAGTGAAAGCGCGGCTCGACTTTGGCGAAGCTCGGAGGAAGAGCACTAAGGTGCATGAATCAACATATTCTGAATCTAGGACAATGTCACCAAGAAGACAAAGACGTTCTTGCAGCCCGCGCCTCAGTCCTAGCGTCTTCACAAGGTTAAGGCGTGAAAGGTCAAGATCACCGCGGCATGACCACAAGATCAAGGCAAGAAGAGAAAGCACCGTATTTAAGAGGCTTGGAAGCAGAGGACGGAGTGCGTCCACGCACTCCGATAGCCGTCAGGAAAGCTCAGTATACAGAGGACTCACTCTAAAAAGCGAAGATAGTGAAGGGGACACTGGAAATCTAAATCCGAAGGACAGAAGTCGTGTCGAAGATGAGATCTCTCCAACTTGGGTATGTGCCAAGACTGATCCGTTCACATCTCGGATCCGTCACTTTGACTTCCCAAAAACACGAATGCCCAGTCATGTAAAAACATACAACGGAAGTGAAGATCCTGAAGATCACTTAAAAATCTTCCAGGCAGCAACAAAAACGGAAAGGTGGGCCATGCCTGGGCCCCCCCTAACCATGATGTCCCATATGTTCAACTCCACACTCACCGGGAATGCTCGGGTGTGGTTTGATGATCTTCCTCCAGAATCCATAGACAGTTACAATGACCTGAGAGAAGAAAGAAAGCCTTCCTGAAAAATTACCTCCAACAGAAAAAGTGCATTAGAGACCCCATAGTGCTCCATAACATCAAGCAAAGAGACGGAGAGTCCACAGAAGACTTCATACAAAGGTATAAGTCAGAAAGTGGGAATGTTAAAGGAGCACCGGAATGTATGAGAATCTCCGAATTCGTGCACGGAATCACTAATCCTGAACTTATCAAAAGGTTTCATTAGAAAATTCCAAAAACAGTGGACGAAATGATGCAGGTAGCCACATCTTTCCTTCAAGGGCAAGAGGCGACCTCAAATCAGGAAAGGAAAAAAGCTCATCCGGCCTAGAAACACCAGGAACGGGGTCACAGGCAGAATTTCAAGAAAGGGGGAGGCTTCCGCAGCCAACATAAGCAAGAGAAGAGGCCGAATAGGTTTACTTTTTAAGTCTGGTTGTATACTCCTTCGAACCCAAATTAATTGTCCACCAACACACAGTTTAAGGAAAAAGATAATTTGTTTATTCTTTCTTACATTTTGCAAAATGTCAGTTTTATTACCTACTTTGGCATAGCTCGACTCGACAATATAAAGTTCGGCTCGAGAGGGTAGCTCTAGCTTGTCTTGAAAAGCTTAAATTATTTGTAATGATGTGTTTTTTAAACCAACTAAAACGGACCTATAAGATAAGATGTAAATTCGGCCCAAGCTCAGCTAAAAAACCTCCATACATCCATAAATAAACTATTTACACTCGGTTTATTTACATACAATCTATAGCTATACCGCATATAAAGAGGAAAACATTTTATTAAAAACTCCAAAATTAGAAAAGAGTAATGTTGTTAGACTATAATAAGTACCACATGTGATTTCTCTTTCTACAACATTCTTCACAACCAAACTAGTGTAATAAGACAACCTTCTTCACCACTCAAACATACCTCACAGCTTATATACAAATATATCCCACATAAAGAATATAACAACTCATACAACTCAAATTAGGCCCACAAAACAACTCATACGACTCGGTCGTGGAGTCATGTTTGTTGAAGACCGAGTGTGCATCATTTTTGTTGGAGACTCGGTCGTCTGAGGGTCGGCGTAACAAGGGTGACCACGGTCCGGTGAGGGTGACTGCGATCTTATTACAGATGGACTAAACGACCCTTACTTATAAAAAGGGATGAAAATCAATCAAAAATTTAAGTTTAATTTAATTCATTAACTTTCTTTATTGTGGGTCGTGCGCGGATAATCATTTATTACACACCGTGGGGCCATTAGTGGGTAACCATCTAATACATAAAATATAGGGGGTGTTTGTTTTGACTTATATGTGGGCTTACGAGCTTATTTGATTTCCGTTTATATTTCATAAGCCTCAATTTCTCGGCTTATATTGAGACTTGTGGGCTTATATAAGTGTATTAAGATATAATAAACTTATATAAAAGTTTCAAAACAAGCAAGAAAATAAAGCTTATAAAATATAAACCGAAATCAAATAAGCTCACATATAAGCCGGACTAAGAAACATGCATATGATTTAGAAGATCAAAAATAACTATACTACCTGCATTATCTTAATCTTACGTAGTTGCTTCTCACCAGAGAGACCACGGTCAGAAGGGACATCAGAAGAAGACAACGAGTTCAAAGCAGCAAGATCAATTCCCGCGCAAAAGTGTTTGCCTCTGCCGGATAAAATGATGACCGAGACTTCTGGGTTTTGGTCTAGGGAGGATAATGCGCGTGGGAACTCGCTGAAGAAGGCGAGTGATAGTGCGTTGTGGCGCGTGGGTCTTTTCAGATACAAAGTCAACACTGATGGGTTAGTGGTGTCTTCTTGGATGATTTCTAAGGAGGTGTATGATGAGGATGACATTTTTGTCGGTGGTCACATGTTGTCAACTACTTACTTGGTATGTACCAAGGTTATAAATAGCGTGAAGTGTGACGTAGCGGCATAGCCAAGCCTCAAGCTTTAGCGTGAGGCGTAGCGACATGGCGTTTTTAAGGTGTGACTTAAGGCGGCAAAAAATATTTATAGATTTATAGATTATATCATAGTTTAGAATAATATGAGTAGTAAATATTATTAAATTCAAGCATCAATCCAAAATATTAGTAAATCCAAGTATAAATCTTAAATTTTAGAAAATCCCTTAAACACTTCAAAAAAACTCGCCACGCTATGCGCTATAGCGCGCTTTATCACGCTATATGACGCTATATTGCACACCACGCCTAGAGACGACGCCTTGACCTATTTCGTAACGTGGAGGCTATGCTTCGCGCTATGGAGACGATATGGCGCCGCTATAGCGCGCTATTTAGAACCCTGGTATGTACTTTTTATATGTTTTTGGTCGGGTTTTGACTTTTACTCTTGTACCAACTTTGACTAAACTAAAACACATGTTAATTATAAGGTTGTGTCTTTTAAATTTATGTCTAATGTTCAAAATCATATATGTCACTTAATGTTTTAAAACTCAGTTTGATCCAGACGGTTTAACTGTGAACTGGTCGATAATCGCAACCCGCTTAAACCGTCAGTTACACCTGTTAAACCGTAACCTAGTGGCTCGTCCGGCTCAATTAATAAACCATTTTTCAAAACATTTTGTGCAAGAGAATTAATGAGTTTGGAGTTTTTTACAATGTTATAAATAGCGTGAGGCGTGGCGTGGCGGCATGGCCAAGCCCACGCCTTTGCGAGCCATGGCGAGTCATGACGTTTTAAAGGCGTGACTTAAAGCGGCATAATATATGAAAATAAAATTATATTTATATCATATTACAGATATATTTAGTTTACAAAAAGTGTCATACATAACGAATAAAGTCAAAAAACTATCTTTGCATGTAATCTTTTTCATTTGAATTCAAAAAAGCCTCCACGCATCACGTTTTATCTCGTCTTATCACGTTTTTTCACTCATCATCTCACGTCAAGCCTTAAGCCCAAGCCTTGGCCTATAGCGTGGCGTGGAGGTCACGCCTCACGCCTTTGCTGGGCCATTGCGAGGCCTTTGCGCGCCTTTTAGAACCATGGTTTTTTAAGATACAAAAAGTGATAATCAGACAAATAAATAATTTATAAAATTGAAAAGAAAATTGGTCATCTTTGCATCTTGACTTCTTGCGTCTAAAAAAAACACACTTCTTTCATTTTCTTTCGCTTGTAAGATAAAAAAAACAAACACAATGCTCTCATTTAGGTGTCGTTTGTTTTTTCCAATATGCACTTCTTTCCGCTTCTTCCCCTCTTTTGGGGCACGCAGTCGAATCTATTTGTTTTTTTTTCATGCATAAGTGATAAAAAAAACACTTCTTACCTCTTCATTAATAACTTAATTCATACAAAATCTTTCACTTTTCGTCTCTTCTTCTCACTTCTTTTCACTTCTTTCTAAAATAATTCAATAATTCAAACTTTTTTTGGGTTTGTACATTTCATCCGTGTTTTTATGATTTTCTACGCTTTTGTCTGTTTTGTACGTTTTTATATGTTTTCGTTCGTTTTTGTACGATTGTCTACGTCTTTGTCCGTTTTGTACGTTTTGTTTGATTTCGTCCATTTTCGTACGTTTTTGTTTGTTGTCGGCCGTTTTCATACGTTTTAGTATGTTTTCGTACGTTTCTGTGCGTTTTCGTACGTTTCGCTCGTTTTCGTCTGTTTTCTTACGTTTTCATATGTTTTTGTCTGTTTTCGTACTCTCTTAGGTTTTCTTACATTTTCGAATGTTTTCGTTGGTTTTCGTACGTTTTCGTCTGTTTCCTTACGGTTTCATTCGTTTTTTTTATGTTTTTGTACGTTTTCATCAGTTTCTTACGTTTTCTTTGGTTTTCTTACGTACGAAAACGAAAGAAAACAAACAAAAAAGTAAATAACAGCAAAAAAGTATGAAAACGTAAAAAACGGACAAAAACGTACAAAAACTTTTACTTCTTCTTTGGTTTTCTTACGTAGAAAACTGAAAAAAACACAAACAAAAAGTAAATAAAAGCACTAAAAAGTTATGAGTAAGCGGTATAGGATGGGCGAGGGGGGGGGGGGGGGGGTGGGGGGGGGGGGGGGGGGGAAAAACAATTAAATGCAAGAATTTAAACAAACAATTTAAACACACAATGCGAATAAATACAAATAGAATTTAAATATTTAGATTACACTAAATTAATTAATGGCTAGAAATACTGATAAGAATAAGGTTTAATTATTTCACTCCCCGGTAACGGTGCCAAAAACCTGATGTGCTGTCGTGTAGTGTTAATTATTTGATTTTCAAGTTTTAAATTTTTATTTAGCCGACAAACCTAAAACTACACTTTAACGAGCAGTGTACCCGGTCAAGATGGAGTTCGCGGTAAGTAGGGTGTCGAACACTAAGAGTGGAAAATTAATCCTATATTCTATCAGTATTTTAATTAGTTTATTTACTAGTTAAACCTATGCTATATACGTTGTCTAAAGATATGGGGGTTTTCAGCTTCAGAGACTGGCATAGGTTTGTTGAAAACAAATACCAATTCAATACATAAAAAACACAAAAGAAGAAAATTAGAAGATAGAAAAGCGGTACAAGCCAAATGATAGAAAACTGTATTAGCCATATTAAATCTGGTTCAATGTTGGTTTATTTGCTTTAGTGCAATGATTTACTTATCTCGAAGCGGCATATCATTCTTAGGGGGTGTTTGGCTTTGCGTTTCCAAGGTGATTATCTGATTATGTCAGTTGTACACCGCAATAATTTGGCATATAGTGTTTGGATGAGAGAAGTGGAAAATCACTTATCTGCGGTTTGAACCCAACAAAACGCCATTTTGCAAAAGCAGCTACCTACATGCTTTTGCAAAACGTGATTAACCCCATGTGGTTAAATTACAAAACTACCCCAGATACTTTCCTTGTTAAGATTGAGATTTGAGATATTGTAGCTATGATAAATCTTCTTTCTTCATGAAAATAATTTTGTTTCAATCACACAACTAGATATATGGATAAAACAAATTGCTTGATTTTTTTAGTTGATATCGAGTTTACAGTAGATGGATAAAAATAGGATATGTACATTGTATGTATAAGAATATTGGTGGCAAAATTAGTGAAGAACAATGGTGACAAGATTTGGTGAATGATAAGAACAAAGATGCGGAAGTAAGGTGAGTGAAGATAACATGGAAGTGTGTGGATGGATATACTTGTAGTTTAGTAGTAGTATTTTGTTATGTAGTGGATTTTAATAATTTGAATATTGTTAAAAGTTATTTTTGTATGCTGACTTTGTAATCAAACATGTTAAAAGTTAATTTATAAAATTGAATCATATTTTATATTGTCTATTTTGGTCATTTTACATATCAAGACATTTATAATTTGATTTATCAAACACTCTAAAATAATTGTTACATTATCATACAACATAATCAAATCCAAACACTAAATTTCAAAACCACATTTTCAAACTGCTGATTGTCTGATTATTCATTTCAAAACGAATAATCTATTTTCAATAAGCAATCCCAAACACCCCCTTAAGACTTAGGCGGGACATCATCCTAAGACCTAGACACGATTAATTCTGTCATAGTTAAACGCATCTACATAAAGAATCCTTTAGTTTAATTATAATCTATCTTAGAGAATTAAAGCAGTGGTGATCCTGTTAAAACCCTAGCCTAACGAGACTTTACCCACTTATTGTTTGATGGTGTTTTATATACTGGTAGTCCACTATTCTAATCTTTATTAGTAAATTAAGAGCATGACTGCTGAAACATAAATGGGTCACCTACCAGTCTAACTAAGTTCATAATTCAAAGATAAAGACAGAATGTTATTTATGATCCTATTGGTCTAGACATATGAAACACGATATGGAGAGCTATCCTGGTATCTAGATTACTTGGTCCGTATCACTAGATCTAGTTGAATGATAGGTCGCATATTCAAACGCATAAACAAGTATGAGGTGATAAACATAATTAAACAATCAACGCTCACGAAATATGGAAATGAAAACACTCAGATCACTTAACTAATCTAGAGTGTAACATTTAAGTAGCACGCTCAATTGCTCAGTCGTGATTAGCTTCGTATCATAGGCTTGGCAAGGATACATATATCCACCGCTAAAGCTAAGGAAGAACAAGTCAAAAGCTAAATTGGGTTAAGAAGGCTTATGGTTAATCATTCAACAATCTTTTACCATAAGTACCACACCAACAAGGCAGCTGTATCGTACATACACGGCCGTAACGACGGAATAGACATATAACCAAAGAATAAAGGAATGTTTGGGTATGCAAGAAAACCAAATCATCTTAGCCCATTTTACTTCAATTGACATTTCTCTCATATCATTGTAGACCTCTTTAAGACTAAAATTACATTCCCTTCCATCATTATTTTTCCACACAATCCTGTCATTCTTTTCTGCATTAAGGATTGGGACCTGGATTTTCATTATCTCTTTATAAGTTTGAACCTAATCACTAGGCCATAGCCACTCACCATTACAAACCATATCAGCAACCACCATACCCCTTGAGAATCTTGCTGAGTACAAGTTTCTATTTGAGACAATCTTGAATAAAGGACCCAAACTGCACCAGTTGTCAAACCACATAGCAGTATTCTTACCATTCCCAATCTTGTAATAGGGTTAAATGTTTAAACCATCTTTTAATGGGTATTGATTAAATTGTTGATTTTGGGGGTTTTATCATATGATCACGATATCATCATATGCATGTTAGAAAATAATTTGGGTAGTGTTATTTGATTATGCGTTGAGGAAATGATAAATGTTGTTGGTGAATCTTGTAAAGGAAATCAAATGTTATTGGTGTTAAACCAGAAATAGTTTGTAGAATTTCATGTCCAAAGACCAAACATCGTCAAATTTTGAAAGAAATATATAGGATATCAAAAAAAGCATATCGTGAGATGAAGGCCCCTCCGAATTCTTCTGTTGTTCTGGTTGGTTCTCGATGCATCCCGATGGCTCCAGTCCACCTCCCGGTTTGATTGTCTCTTTTTTCAGTAGAATTTCCCGAAATGCATAGAAAAATGTGACAAATTGTCTCACACTTTCTACATTTACTTTAAGCATGGGGCTATGTTCTCTAACATTTTCCCTTTTTGTGTCAAGTTGATGACCTGCATTGCTTTCAAAGCTCTCGCTTGTATCTTATTAGAATATTTTAACTTTTCTTCCTCGTCGCTGAATGTTTTGACTTCTTTTAGGGTGTATTGTTTAAAGATTTGTCGGTAACCCAATATCACCTTCACTTCACCATTGATACAAGAAAAATAGATAAGAGAAAAGGAAGATATAAAGAATTTTAGAGAGAGGTTCAAGAAAGTAGAGAGAAAATGGAATGGTTGATTAACTTGCAAAGATTACAAATGAGACCAACATCCTCTCCATCTTTGGAGAGGGATATTTATAGTTAAAACCAAGAGGCTTTCATGCCTTGGTGTTTCTATGGGCC
>BQNB010178166.1:0-11901 GCA_026074375.1 Tanacetum coccineum
GTAAAAACAAGAAAACGTAAGAAAAAGGACGAAAACATAAAAACAGACGAAAACGTAAGAAGACGAACGAAAACGTAAAAACAAACGAAAAAGTACGAAAACGAGAAAAAACAGACGAAAACGTAAAAAGACTGACGAAAACGAAAGAAAACGGTTGAAATCGTACGAAAATGTAAGAAAACAAACGAAAACGTAAAAAGGACAAAAACGTATGAGAACGGACGAAAACGTAGGGAAACGGACGGAAACGTAAGAAAACGAACGAAAATGTAAGAAAACGGACGAAAACGTAAGAAAAATAAAAAACGGAAGAAAACAAACGTAAATGTAAGAAAACGGGCGAAGACGTAAAAAACAGACGAAAACGTAAGAAAACGGACGAAAAAGTTCGAAAACGTAAGAAAACAGTATAAATCGTATGAAAACGTAAAAAACGTAAATAAAAATTGTATGAAACATACAAAAACGTAAAAAACGTAAATAATGACGAAAACGTACTAAAACAAACAAAAACGTAAGAAAACGGACGAAAACGTAAAAAGATTGACGAAAACGTAAGAAAACGAATGAAACGTATAAAAATGGATGAAAACGTATAAAAACGGACGAAAAAGTAAAATAACGTAAAAACGTAAGAAAACGGATGAAAACCAACTAGACACATCTATAATATTAAGAGATACCCAATTAGACGCCCAACGTGTAATATCAGCATAAAAATACCCATCACATATTTTCATCTTTGCCCATAATACCCGCTTATTCAATCTAAAATTTTTGTGTTGCCAAAATAGCCTAGCTATAATAAAAGACAATACCCATTCAACCCATGATGTTCAAAAAAAAGATCCAAATAGCCCAAGTTAGGACATATGGGTATAATTTGCCATCTTTATATATTTTGCATCAAGTATTATATATTTATATAACACAAACAAAAATATTTTAAATAAAAGTTGAAAAAAAACTTCAAAAAGTTAAAAGAGCACAATTAATTATTGTCGGAGTGTGTAACAATTTAATAATCTTTGAATGTAATAAAATGAGAAGACTTTTTTTACATACTAGTAGGGTACCCGCGCGTTGGAGCGGCGGCGCGGGTACCCTGTAATTAATCAGAGAAACAAAAGGAAAATAACCCCGATCAGGCCCGGTTCACCCATTTTTATAGAATGGGTAGAAGCAGAAGTCAGGCACTATATATGAACGATAAATAAAGAAAGCAGTAAAAGGTCGTGACACGAGGCTCGTGTTTAACATGATTCCCTTATAATAGATTCGTTGTCTGTTTCCCAAGATATAACGTTCAAAGCTGTTGTACAGACGGACTTGACAAACTTGCATGAAAGATCATAGAAAACTGTGTGCTTCTGATCGAAAAGATTGCTGAAAAACGTATGAATGAAGCTCGTATTTCTTGTGTGTTTTAATGTGTGGTATCTCTGGAATGGTTGAGATTGCCTTCAATTTATACACATTTATATTGTAACATATCATGTAATGGTGCAATCAATATTGGTTAATGACTCATTAGTTTGTTGTTATAACTTATTAAAGCAAAACATAATAGTCGCTTAAGAGTCATCAGTTTGTTGTTATAACTCATTAAAGCAAAAAAAAACAGCCCATTTAAGATTGAGATTTCAAACACAAGTCATAACTTTAACTATTTTTCCCTTTATTCCAACCACTCTTCTTCGAGACTCGATGTCTCATTCTCACTAACTCATTTTGAACATATAATGGCTCGTTATAGAGTCTTAAACTTAATAATTATATTCGTCAAATTAACAGTCATTTCTCTCCGGTTCGTTTTTAGACGTCTTTTGTTAGATATCTGAACCGGTGATCACTTATGTTCTCGGTTGAACCCGTTGGCCCAGTTCGGCTTTCAAAACTATATGTATTAGCATATAAATTATATAAAACTTTGTGTGTTTTCTTAGTTTGTACAATGCGTATAATAACATGTACTTTTTATTTTAAGGGTGTTTTAAAAAATTACATTAAGTAATAATGTGTGTTTTAATAATAACATTAAATGTGTTGACCAGTCAATAAGTGTGTGTTATAAATTGGTTAATTGTACATATTGCATGATATTTGTGTTATTAAATTTTAACTCTTTGTTGTTTGCATTAAAAATTGTACAATGTGTATCAATCCTTGTATTACTTAATTTTTTTGTATTGAATAAAGAGAGAGGTGTGTGACAAAATTTTATTGTTTGCATAAAATGTTGTACAACATGCATAAGAATTTATATTACTTAAAAATATATGCATTTAATGAAGAATGAAGGATGTGTGCAGAATTTTGATCTTTGCATAAAATGTTGTACATCATACATTAAATTTTGTATTACTTAAAAAATTAGATTGCATTTAATAAGAGATGGTCTAAAATGTTTTATATGTAGTATAGATGATTTCGTTTGAGGTTTACAACTCATACTAATAATATAAACACTTTTTATACGTTTCCTCATAAATTATAAAAAAATATTCTTTTCCTTGAATTATTGTATGTTACAACATTTTTCAATTAAATTTTGATCACGTTATATGATGTGGTTAATGCTGTCAAGGAATTTTTCTCTTCTAGTAAGTTTCCTCCTTGAAGTAATTCTTTAATTATTACTCTTATTCCTAAATCATTGGATGCAAAGATGGTGAAAGATTTTCGTCCAATAAGCCTCATTGGTAGTTTTTACAAGATCGTTGCCAAAATCTTGTCCAATCGCCTATGCATTGTTATGCCTGATCTAATTAGTGACGTTCAAACTGCCTTTATTTTTAAACGTCAAATCCTGGATGGCCCTTTTATTCTTAACGAGCTTATTTCGTGGTGTAAGTATCATAAAATTAAAGCTATGATTTTTAAAGTTGATTTTAAAAAGGCCTTCGATTCGGTAAGATGGGATTATTTAGACGGGGTTTCTAAATAACTTTGGTTTTTGGTGTTAAATGGGGAGGGATGGATTCAAGCGTGTCATTCGCTTCGGCATTGGATCAAATCTGGTTAATGGAAGTTTTTTTTATATTTTTTTTTTTTATTTTTTTTTTTTAATTTTTTTTTTTTTTTTTTTTTTTATTTTTTCCCTCATCAGAATTCAAATTTTATAAAGGTTTGAAGCATGGAGAATGCCTCTTTCTCTTTTCCCTCCTCCTATATTTATATTTTTTGGTGATGGAAAGTTGCAGCATTTTCGTTTCAACAATATCTTGAATTTCGGGCTCTTACAAAGGTATTCGTAATGAATGAGACTTTAACGTATCACCATCTCTTTTATTGCGAATGATGTTGTTTTTCATTGGTAAAATGGGATAAGGCGAATGTCATCACTATCGGTAATAGGCTTACATGTTTCTACTTTGGCGTCAGGGCTCAAGAATCAATATACAAAAGAAGTAGATTTATGGTCATTGGTACCTCTCAATAAGAAGTGGATGTGGCTGCTAATGTCATTGGTTTGTAACACGTCTACCTCGCCTTTTAACTATCTGGGTGTGAAGGTCCGGTTCTTCCCTCTCTAGAAGTAACATTGGGACGAGGTTATTGCAAAACTTTTATCCCGTATTTATCCTAAGTGAAAATTAAAATGCATACTATAGTGGTTCTCGTTTTACTTGATAAAGATGTCCTTAGCCTCAGCTTCCTATAAACCTGATGTCAATCTATAAAAACACCTGTTGGTGTATTACGTAAGATGGAGTCCATTCGCAGAATTCTTTAAATGGTGCTGAAATTAATGAGAATACAATGTCTATGATTTGTGTTTGGGAAAAATAATGGTTTTCAAAGGAAAAACGGAGGGCATGGTATTACGAGTTTTTTCAGCTCATAAATCTGCACTTTTATTCAAATGGATAATGGAGGTTCAGGTCAAAGGATTCCTCTTTATGGTATAGGGTCATTAAAGCTAATGTTTGGGGCGATGTGTGGAGTTAGACACCACTGTACGTTTCACTCGCTCTACTAACCTGGACTGCTATTTTCGTGAATGCGGAAAATTATGTCTAGCAATAGGATAACTAGTTGTCCATATTGAAAAGGAAGTAGGAAATGGGTTTGATACATTATTTTGAGGTTGATTCTTGGCTTAACTGGATATCCCCCCTTAGCATTATAACCCACATATGTTTGCTTTAGATTGCATAAAAACCTCTACGTTGTCAGAAAAAATCAATGCTGAGCCTATTTCCAGTTCTTTTAGAAGACACCCTCGTGAAGTTTAAAGAAGAGCAATTCTCCAAACTCATCGAATATGTTAACGCTGTCATTCTCCTCAGTCTCTAATGATAGATGGATATGGTCCCTCGATCCTCGGGTGAATTTCCTCGATTAATCTACTCTACTACTCGACTTTTCATAGATGATCATCTTCTTCTCGCGGTTGGTGCTCCCACTAGATGGGTTTCGGAAGTCCCAATTAAGATTAACATCATGGCTTGGAAAGTGAGTTTGGATAAGCTCCCAACTAGGCTTAATTTGTCTCTTCGGGGTATTGAAATTCCCTCTATCACTTGCCCTATTGCAGCTAGTGCAGTGTGATGAGCATGCTCAAATCTTTTTTTCTCTTGTATCTATGGGGCCCGAACTTACTACCAAACTGTCTCGATGGTGGGAGTTTGATTTGCCTGATTTATTCCGATACGATGATTGCTTGAATGGTTTCACACTCTTCGCTCCTTAAAGGTTTTAAGGATATATGAAGGGGTCTTTTAACGTAATGTGGTGTGATCTAAAAGAATTCGTAATCAGACGTTGTTTGGCTCATCTCAACCGCGTATGGATATGCTATTTGATGAGTTTGTTTTTCTTTCTTTTACTTGGTGCTCCAATAAGTGTAAAAACAATTTTGATTGGATCTCTTGGATGAAATGTCCTAGATCCTTATCTTTGTAATTTTCCTAGCGCCTTGCTAATTTCTTAATATAATTTGCCGTTCTAAAAAAATAAAATATTACAAGTACAACTATATTTTTTTTTTGAACGGCAAATATTATTAAACTAGCAAGATGCTAGAAAAGATTACAAAGACATAAGATGCGGGTTTTTAAGCCAAGACTCCCAAGAGAATAATCTGTTACAACGATTATGACACCATCTAAACGATAACGACACTATATCATCGAAAATCGCCGAACGAGAAGGAGGAGAATCACCAAATATAGTACGATTCCAAAATATCCAGATGGACCACCAAGCGACATAGAAGACGCCTTCCAACATACACTTCACTTTGGAGGAAAGACGAATGCCAGCGAACCATGAATTCCAATCCGAAAACGAAGACCAAGCCTGCCAATCAATATCCCACCAACGACACACGCGACGCAAAATCGCCCAAGCCACATCACATCTAAAAAGAATATGATGAATATCCTCCTCGCAAATCCGACAAAGAGGGCAGGTAGAAGACTCCACTTTAACGCCTCTCCGAATCAACTGCACCCTAGTTGGTATGCACGGATACTCATGTATATGAGAATATATAATCATGTTGCTATGCACGGATACTCGTTTAATTATGTATAACGAGTGTATCTTTTATCAAAGCCAAAAAATGTTGTTAATGTTCTCTTCTTTTCTTTCATTAGCACCGTATATGATGTTCAAGTCCTAATGTTTTAATAATTCATGTGTTTTGCCATTTATTTATTGATGCAATATATAGCTGAAAAATGGTTTAAATAAATAGCTAACTAAATAGTACTCATAACTTTCACTTTAATCAGGTTATATTTCCTCTGTATATTTACTGGGGGATGTTAGGAGATAACGGTTGTTATGCGCTAAAAATAATAAAATATTGGATGAACAGTAGTTTGAGTGAGGATGAACAATAGAACACACGGTATTTTAACGGTCGTTAGTTAACGGGAGTTAATTAACGACCGTTAATTATTTTTATTTTTTGTCTTTTTAAGTTTCATATTAAAAAAAATGGCCCGACACATATTTTACGTAATTGGTCCTATATGTTCGAGTACTAACGGTCGTTAGTTAACCGGTCGTCAGTTACCATTTAATTTCTTTTTATTTAACTTTCATATCTAAAAAAAAACTTTTTTTATAACTTTTAAGTATATATATAATTTTTTTTAACTTTAATATAAAAAAATACTCCAACACAGATTTTACGCAATTAGTCATTTATGTTAATGGTCCGTTGCTAAATTAGTCCACCCCGCCGCGTTAACGCGGGTATTCCAACTTGTTGTACTACATATATAATGTTTACTACAACAAATTAAATGTATACATGAAATGTAAGATATGCTTTGCAAAAATGTTATTGCTTTCATTCCCACATAGATCAAAGAAAAGAAACTACTCCTGTTTATATGTCACAATGTAGATGAGTCTTACATGTTTGGAATAGCATATGAGGTTGTCTTTGATTAGAGTTCGAGACAAATTTATATGATTTCTTGACTTTTTATTTATTTATTTAAATTTTTTACTTATTTAAAAGAACGTAAAGACTTTTCTTAACAAGGAGAGTATTTTGTTTATGTAGCTAAATATTAGTCATTAGCTAAGAATGTTATAATTATCTAAAATAACAAAGTTATGTTTTTTATGTTAAAACTTAAATCAATGGAACTTCTAAATTCTATTAGGGCGTTCGCTAGAAAGCTATGTAAGTCCTATGAAAGCTTGATACGTAAAACTTCTTGACTTATCGACTATGCTAAACTTCATGTCAGTCGCTCAAGAAACAAAGAAATAGAGTTGAATTGATTTCACAATTCCCCTCATCCGATATCAAAAAAGAATTATTAGGCTCATTTCACTTGACCCATCCATCATTTGAACATATTTGAATCCACAACGTTTGAAATGATGTCATTGTGTTTAATTTAGCGGGAGTGACTGCTCAAAAATATATCTCAAATCCAAATTTGTAGGTATTGAAAATCGATATTATCTATCTTAGATTGTTTAGCAGTGCTTCATTCTCGTTGACTAACGCTTAACAAGAGTCGTGTATTGCTGTCTATATGCAAGTGAAGTGGGATCACGTTGTTGTTTCAAATATTAGTAGTAATAACATTTTGTGTTATGTGTGACAGTGCTAGGAATGACAATGGGGCAGGGCGGCCATCCTCATCCTCAAATTCGATTAGCTCAAACCCCTCCCCTCCCCCCCCCCCCCCTTTCGATGTCAAAATCCTCCTTTAGACATGCTCTGATCCCCATTGACGATCTTATCTGGGCGTCTTTTCGGGCGTAATGATTCAGCAAATACACGTTGTTCCTCCTTTATTACTATTTTTACACCATATTTTATAATATAATTACATGCGATAATGTGAAGAATAAAGAACCCACAAAATGTTATCATGATTCAGCAAATATATAAAAAATATATATATTTTATAATATGATTCAGCAAATATATATATATTTTTTTATATTTATATATATAAATACCATTAAAATGTTATCATAATATAAAAAAAAAAAACTTTTTATGTTAATAATAATTTTTTGTTTACTACAAATCTATGTAATTCTTAATTTTTTTTTTAAATAGTGAAATTCAAGTTATTCGGGTCAACCCGAGAACCGAACCGAATTCGAATTCGGTTTTCGGTTCGGTTCGGTTTTTGGGTTGACCCAAAAAAAAAATTTAACCAAACTAACTGAATAACCCGATAACCGAACCGATCAACACCCCTAGTAATAATAATTGTATATGGGCCTTTTTGGGCCAGTTAAGTTATTCGCACGCTTATGCTATTAGCCTATTATAGTCAGCACATAATGACTCAACGAGGATACATTTTTATTTTAAAAACTTAGCGCAACTGATAAAAATAAAAAAGTTTCGTGTGTTCGGGATAGATTCCAGAAAGTTACGAATTTAGTCTTTTGATCTCCGCATAAACACGGATCCACATGGCTCATTCCACATAAATGTGGATTCACGTGGCCATGTGGATATGTGTTGTCCTCACAAGTTTTTATGAGGACGAAAAGTCCAATTTTGTAAACCTTCAAAAATAGGTCGAAATAGGCAAAATCACTCTATTTTTGCCAGTTGTGCTCTATTCTACGCCATTTGACCACAAGTCAAACTTTGTCTAAGATACTTATATCTAATGTTTTGAAAACCGAGTTTCTAGTTCAACCGGTTCGACCACCGGGTCAACCTGGTTTTTAAAAAAGATAAAAAATAATAATATTTGTAATGATACAAAAAAAATGTATATATAAATCATGAATATACCTTATATTGAGCCTAAAAATGATTTACTAAGAAATATAACATGTACCAAATATATAAAAAAACTTGTTTTATTTATAAAAAAACATGAAAAACCAAAACCCGGCCGAGTCTCGAGAAACGGGTTGGCCTGGGTCACCTTAAACCCGGCGGGTCTAACCGGGTTTTAAAAATATGAAACCCGGTTTAAGTTGACCCGTTTTTTCGACAAGAACCGGTTCAACCGGTTGACCCGGCCAGGTCGAACCGCGTTTCAAAACATTGCTTGTATCCCTGTCTATTAGCCATTTGACCACAAGTCAAACTTTGTCTAAGATATTATACTTGTATCCCTGTCTATTAGCCAATTGAAGGTTAATATGACCAAACTTCTTTAACATGTTCAAATTAAAAGTGATTTGAACATTAGCATAAGTATTGCTGTACTTAAAATATAAAGATCCAGGGTTCAATTCTGAGAAGTTTATTAGACCTATTTGAAATAAAACAAAACAAAATGAAACTCACACATGAAAGAACATTTTTATAGTTTTAACATAGAACAGTAAAAAGAGTGACGTTTATAGTACAAGAAGATTATTTTTGGTAACAACCGGATACATGAACTTCTGAACTCAAAAAAGTTACAACTAACGTTTACAGATACAAACAAGCCTATCTAGTATTTTACAACTTGGTTTCTTTATGGGATTTTTGATCTTGTGACATGATAAACACTTATGGCTTATGAATACCCTTTCTATGCCTTACGGCAAACCTGTTGACCAAAGCGAGTGCATTGCTAGTGACTTGAGAAACGTATTCTATCCTCTAGGTGACAAGAACCCTTCACAAGAAACGTCCGATCAACAAGGAACGATCAGCAAAATCCCCTTCCACATAATTTTTGATTAGTAAAGTGCAGAACCGACCCATGTTTCAACGTTGCTCATGTGCCATTCAAAGTCTTGACCTGAGGTACGAGCCATCTTCTCCAGCTCCTGAACTGACTGGCTTAGGCTTGTAACACTGTTGGTCATAGTGCTGATACAGTCTTTGACAGCTTGGTGCTCTCTGGGTTTTATTCCAGAGACTCGGGCCATTTTGGAAACGAACACAAACGCTGACTTGGCGTTGTTGAAGCTGACTGTGATGGCTGCTTTGGCGAGGTGGTGGTCGCTCCCCTGGATAGAACCAGAATAACTTGAGAGACAGTTGACACAGAGAGCAGGGTGCAGGGTGGTTTTGCAGGAGGCCTTGATGAAGTCCATGCTGTTGGGTGGTGAGGCACCATTGACGGTGGTATACGGGAGTGTGACTACAAGAACAAGTAAGTAAAACACAATTTTTTCCATATCTTAAGGGTGTTTTTGGAAGGTTTATGGCGAGAGTGCAAAAGGTTAGTGATTTATGATTAGGAGAGATGAAGGTATGAAGATAATCAAAGGGGTGGTGTGCTTTATATAGTGACACTTAAGAGTGCTTACGACTTAGTTGACCACCTCACGGGCTAGAGGGATTAAACAAATCAAGACTCGGCTTTAGGAATCTTTACTGAGGTTTTAACAAGTACTTGACTATTCAAAGTTGGCAATGTCAAGGTATATTCTTTTAACTTCATGTAAGTACTTGATTATTCACATAGGCCTTGGATGTCCACTAATTTGATTCGATAAAAGACCATTAGGGACCAAAGTCAGTAGTATCAGCAAGTTGTAAATATAAGCGCAAAGAGGCAACTCACTTATTAAAGACTTGTCTGGGAGGCAAGTTTGATAAAAGTCCGTTATATATAAAACCATAAACAATATGGCAGTTCACATAACCCTCGACCCCCACCTAGCCCACCGCCCAACCCTTTTGTACCTCAGGTTTCCTTTTGGCAAATAGGTGAGCGTATAACAGTCCTATGTGACAGTCATTTCAATGTAAAGGGGGCATTGCATGAATCTCATGAACTAAGACAAACCTAACGGTGTTGATACCATGGTTAGACTTGGTCACATACTCACGTGCATTAAGTTTTACGCTTTAAATGCTTTGTCATCTATTCTTGACTTAAGATATGTATCAAACTTACATCTCCTTAGTCAATTAACAAAAGCAATTACTTTCCATACCTTGCCTAAGCAAAAGTCAAACTTCCAAAATAAGAAACAAACCACTACGCCGAAAACCACAGCGTGGGGGTGTTACCGAGATAGACCTCTCAGAAAGACCTTATAATAGGAATCAAATGCATACAAATGAGATTATATTAGTCAAAGATTTACATAAGGATCATTAATTACAGCTAATATATACTTGTTTAAACAGCTGGTTTATGAGCAATTGTGCAAAACTAAACTATTCAATATTATGTAAATATTGTCGTATTTTCCACCTAAGAAATCTATCAAATATAGAAGAGACAAAGCTGAAGCTTCACGAGATTTCTTGAATATAAACATATAAACAAGTGGGATATTTAATATTCCAAGTCCAAGCTTCGTTTGTCGTAAACTAACACAAATATTTTAAGGTCATCCACGTTTCTTTGCCTGTCTTAAACAACGCATATACTATTTTAAATTGTACACTAACATATGAAGATTCCGAGTTACTGTTACTACGTGTATTTTCTGCATTTCATGAGTCACGTCTGCATTTCTACTCACGTCAAGTAACTGAGACCCGTAACCACATTTTTTTATATTCTAAAGTAATATAAGGGAAGCCACAGGAGTAAGTTTAGGTAATCAAAACTAATACAACCTTAATGTTAAATTATAGAATATAGAGTAGGAACTAGGGAATCAACTAGGTGGCCCTTAGAAATATATGATTTTGTTAAACGCAAATAAGTTAATCGTGTTACTGTAATCAGGTCATGCAGATAGGTAACACTAAAATTAAAATCATAATTTACAACCACCCACTGATGCTTCCTAGAAATTTAAGGGAGAATAATGTCCACTTAGATTTGTTGGGACTAAGATGGTTTAAATAAATACCTACGAAAAGAAAAACAGGTCATGGAAAGCAGACTATAGTAAACATATATATTTCTAAGCCAAAAAGGAGGCTTGGACTTTGGATAGTAAACATATCTCTAAGCCAAAACAGGTGGTTTGGATAGATATCTATTACGGAGTACTAGTTACTACAAATATTAGTAGCAGTAGTTTTTGGTCTTAGAGGCTCGATCTAGTACTTCTGTCACAGATAAACCAACAGCTTGGTTTTACTTGGCTTGGCGTTACCGATGTGGACCATGAACCAAGAGTTTGTGAGATCAAGTTGCAGCATGGACATGGTCAAAATGTGTAGAGTAGGGTGGGTGGGTGTCTTTTTCGCTCAGTAATTTTTAACGCAGTCAAGCTGATAAAATAATTCATGGCAGCCACTAATGAGATTCCTTAATATGTTGTCAGTCATCTGCTCATACGAGAAATGATGTGGTATATTTTGTCATATATGGACAATAATCTTCCTATTAAGATACACTTTCATAACTAACATATATTTTAAAGATTGATATATGACATTTTTAGCTTAATTGTACCAAAGACAACCAATCAACCAATAGGTTGTGAGTCCAAGTCTCCAACAAGGATATGTGCGTAAGACTATTAGCTGTTTCAAAAGAGAAACGACATTAGTTTTGATCTTAAGTAGGCAATGAATATGTTAAATCTAGTAAT
>BQNB010178167.1:0-12896 GCA_026074375.1 Tanacetum coccineum
GTTTTTATACTCCTTAGGTTTATGATTTACACTTAATACACTTAAATAGTACTTCATAGTGGGTTAAAATGGATGGACCGTTACAAATGGACTACATTAATACACTTAAATGGACTGTTACAAATTGACTACATTAATACACTTAAATGGACTGTTACAAAATAGGCACTTAATTTTCAGTTGCATTGACCTCAATATTGATAAAACATATACAATATAAACTTTCCCAAAGAGGAAATGTTTTTTACTTAATTCTATTTTTAGAAAATAGGCTAAATGCTTTATAAAGTAGTAGAGATAAACCCATCCAACTTCAAATTAACAACCAAATACTTATTTGACACTTTTGCACTCGGGTCTCTAGTATAAATCATATACACGAAATTAAACAAGTGAAATAACAATGCGACAAGCTTAAAAGTATTTTTACAATCAACTCGACACAATAAAAATAGCTCACAAAACTTTTCTTCGGCTTTCCCCCTTTGGACGTGGCTCGAACAAGACCCAAAAAACAAAATCACAACTTTTTAATCAAAACCCACTTTCAAATACACTAGATCTATCACAAATAATCACCATTTTCAACCCAAATCTTCAAGAACTTGACCCAAATTAAAACTAGCAAAATACTTATTGCATGTCAAAAATTCTTAGTGGGATATGTTTGTTTTAGTGTGGGTATTAAGATTTTAGGTGGTGGTGGTGCTCATCGGACGTAGAGGGGGAGCAAGGGAGGAAGCAAAATTTTTTCTAAAATGAAAATGAGTGTGTGTTTGTTTATATAGGGGAATAGTTTGGCCTAAAGAGTTTGTGTGTGTAGTGATATATAAAGATTTATACTTATTTAATCATCAAAAGAGACATATAACACATATATAATCCCTATACAAATTTAGATTTATTTCAACTGTACAAGCTCTTGTTGACAAAAACTAGGCCCGATTTTCAGATGAGAAAATTGTGCATCTTTCGTTTTGTTAACTTATAGAACACTATATACGAAGCTTTCATTTATCTTAAATTTATTGACTTGAGAAATACTCAAACGTGTACTGGGTGAGATTTGACTCTTGATACCTCTTGTATGGAACTCTAGTGCCTTGCCGCTATACGGTATTTTATGGTGGTTTGCGATAAGTTTTAAGTGACAACCTTTAATCTGCATGCGTTGCTCATCAACACCTTTATATGTATGTTTCAATGCCTTGAGAAAATAATCACAAAATTAAACATGTTTTATTTCCCCAATATATACTAATAATTTTATAGTTAAATTCTCATACAAGATGGTATCACTATAATTAAAGGAGGTACTTGAATTTATTTCAATGTACTGCTCGGACGGTATACTTAATTTGACTATTTTGTATTGCTATATAAAGTGGGATTATAGTGCAGTATCTAGTGTGACTTTAGGGGAAACACTTTGGCTATTGACAATTCTAGTCCTTAATCTTCAAAAAACATGTAAATAAATTACAAGGTGTTTGTTTCAGTTATAAACAGCTCAGGTTTATAATTCGTAATTATTTTTCTTCGTCAAACTTTATTTAGTTTAAACATTTAATAAAATGTTAAATCACGTAAAATACGACCTTAGACACGGTTTTTACAAAAACCTGGGAAAATTCGTAAAACACTAAAAATAAATATAACTTCGCTCTTGGAGCAAAAAATAAAAATTCATAATTTTCTCAAATGCATTAAACGAATAGAAATTTGAAACACGGTTTATAATTACCCAATAATTGAAATTTTACCAAAGACGATAAAATCATACATAATATATATTAAAATAATTACTGCATGGTTCGAGGTAAGTATTGACGATACTCGGGTGTTACTTCGTTCCCCCTTTATGGAGCGCCCGTACCGTGCTTAGTTTGACTTATTCGCTCATTCATTTCCCGCAAAGAGGTGAGGGTACTTGTCTCTGAACTGATCTTCACGTTCCCAAGTAAACTCTGTCATTTCGCGATTTCCAGCGAAACTTTAAACGATTAGGAATCCGGCTTTTGCTTGAGTCGCTTAACTGCTCAATCTATGAATTTCCACTGGTCTTAAATAAAGTGCAAATTATCATTCAAGTTAAATCTCGTCAAGTAGGTGATGAGATTTTCATCCGCTTAAACACTTTCTTGAGATTGGTAACTTGTAAAGTGCTATTGAATCCTTGAAACTCTTCAGGTAGTTCCCAAGTGTAAGCTACAGACATACTTTGTTATACTTTGCAATGGTCGATGTACGTGGACTAGCCTTTCGCCGTTTTCCATAATGGAATAAGCACCTTCCAAGGCGACCACTCCACTGGTGACAATACCATATCCCAACTTTAAATTCTATGGCTTAGCCTTTTATCTGGTAGATTTTCTATCGGTTCGAGCGGTCAACAAGAGGTTCTTAATGTGGAACAAATCTTTTCTGTCGTTTCCCGAATCGGTGAGTTGGCTATCTCCAACCTCACTCCAGCAGACAGGCGATCTACATTTTCATCCATACAAAGCCTCGAATGGCGCGACCTTAATACTTGTGTGGTAACTATTATTGTAAGAGAACTCGACCAATGGCAGATGTCGATCCCAACTACTTCCAAAGTCAATCACACAGGCACGCAACATATCTTCGAGCGTTTGTATCATCCTCTCGCTTTGACCATCCGTTTGAGGGTGGTAAGCGGTACTCATATCCACATTCATCCCTAATGCTTTTTGAAGTGATCTCCAAAATCTAGACGTAAAATGGCTATCTCTATCCGAAATGGTTGATTTTTTAATATAAATAAATATTTTTAGGAACACATTTCACTCACATAAACTTCTTCAGGTTATTCGCGAGATCTTTTTCTCATTGCTATCCATCTTCTTTATTGGTAGGAAATGAGCTGATTTAGTCAGTCGATCGACAATGACCCAACTTGAATCATACCCCATCGGCGTCCTCGAAAGTCTAGAAATGATATCTATAGTGATCCTTTCCTATTTCTACATAGGGATTTCAGGTTGTTGAAGTAGTCCAGACAGTCTTTGATGCTTAGCTTTAACTTTCATACAAGTCATACACTTGCTCACATAGGTGGCAATATCATCCTTCATATTAGGCCACCAATATAACGGCTTCAGTTCTTGATACATCTTGTTAGATCCTAGTGAATGGAGTATTTGTACTTATATGACTCATTATTATTAAAGGTTCCTCTCAACCACCAAAGTGGCTACCTAAAAACGCGCTCTAAATCAACGAGTCATTAGGGCGTAACTTAATATTTGCTTATCAACTTCCCAACTTCTCAGCCTTAATTTTCCTTTTCATCGCTCTTCTGAGCGTCAAAGAATATTTATTATGTAGTTTGATGTGTACAATCATCGCCAATGCATCGAACACGCATTGGCTTAATCCTTCTTTCTGAATCAATGCGTCAGCCACTATTTGCTTTTCCGGATGTTAAGATTCTACAATCTAATCACTTAGAACTCAATCCAGTTGTCTCATGTTAAGCTCTTTTTGATTGAGAATGTACTGGAGACTTTTGTGATCAGTGAAAACCACACACTTTGTTTCGTATAAATAATGTCTCTACAACCTAAGAGCAAAAACAACAGCTCCCAACTCCAAATCATAGGTTGTGTAGTTCTCTTCATGAACCTTCAATTGTTGGGAAGCATATGCTATAACCTTTTTCTGTTGCATCGATACGGCTCCAAAACCTTTGAGTGGTGCATCACAATAAACCACGAAATCTTCCGTCCCTTCTAGCAACACTAAGATAGGTGCACTACAAAATTTCTGCTTCAGTATCTGAAAAGCTTCCTCTTCTTCCTTACCCCACTCATATTTCTTATCCTTCTGAGTCAACTTAGTGAGAGGCTTAGAAATCAACGAAAAACCTTCAATAAACCTTCGATAGTAACCGTCCAATCCAAGAAATTGCCTCACCTCCGTTGGCGTCGTTAGAGTAGCCTAATTCCTTATTGCTTCAATCTTGGCAGGATCAACATGAACACCTTTATTGTCAATTACATGACCGAGAAATTGTACTAAATCTAGCCAAAAGTCACACTTTGAAAACTTGGCATACAATTGCTCCTTCTTAAGTGGCTCCAAGATAATTTTCAAATGCTCTCCATGCTCTTCTTTGTCTTTGGAATAGATCAGAATATCATCGATGAACACAATCACGAACTTATCAAGATATGGCTTGCATACTCGATTCATTAAGTCCATGAACACAGCAGGCGTATTGGTCAGTCCAAACGGCATCACTTGGAACTCAAAGTGACCATACTGAGTCCTGAATGTAGTAACTGGAATGTCCTCCTCTTTAATGCGAAGCTGATGGTAACCTGATCGCAAATTGATCTTCGAGTACATGCTCGAACCTTGAAGTTGTTCAAACAAATCGTCAATTCTCGGAAGAGGATAACGATTCTTGATCGTCAGCTTGTTCAGTTTACGGTAATCAATACACATCCGAAAGGATCCAGCCTTCTTCTTTACAAACAACACCGGAGCTCCCCATGGTGAAGAACTCGGGCGAATAAATCCTTTCTCTAACAGTTCTTGCAGTTGTACCGACAGTTCTTTCATCTCGGACGGTGCCAGACGATACGGTGCGCGTGCAACAAGTGCAACCCCCGGTACCAAATTGATTCTGAACTCTACTTGCCTAGGTGGTGGAAGTCTCGGAAAGTCATCAGGAAACACCTTAGGAAAGTCACGAATTACTGGCACATCTTCCAAGCGTTTCTATTTCGATTTCTTCTCAGTCATGTATGCCACGTACATCTAACAGCCTCTCGCGATATACTTGTGGGCCTTAATACAAGATATGACCTTTAGTCGAGATGGGCCTTTGTCACCCTCGACTATCAACATCTTGTTCCTACAAGGTATACGAACAACTTTCTTGCCACAGACGATGACGGCATCGTGCTCGGATAACCAACCCATCATAACGATGACGTCAAACGCACCAAGTTGAATAGGCATGAGATCGATTTCAAAAAGATGGTTCGCTAAATTTAGAGTGCAGCCTCTCAACACCGTGTTAGTGCTAACCACTTTTCCATCAGCTAACTCAACTTCATAACTAGCATTTAGTTTATCCGAGTTGATATCAATTAAGTGACTAAATCTAGTATTCACAAAACTCTTATCGAAACCCGAATCAAACAAAACAGAAGCATAGCGATTATTGAGTAAAAACGTACCCGTAACCACATTCGGCCCTTGCTTGTCAGCATCCTTAATTACATAAGCTCTACCACTAGCGTTCCCACCTTGTGGCTTGTTCTTCTTTGGGCAGTGGTTCCTCGTATGTCCCTACTCACCACAATCATAACAAGTCCCAACGGGCTGAGAATTTGCACCAGTGGCAACATTCTTTTCCTTGCAATATCTCGACTTGTGTCCAACCTTTCCACAGTTATGGCACTGGATAGTACAAGGACCAACATGACGAACAAAGCAACGGTTACACAGCGGGGGTAGTCTAGCAGGCGCATTACCCTCATTCGGAGCAGTGGTCATAGCTTGCGCATTTCCTTGCTTTTGGTTATTCTGCTGATGGCGAGAGTTATCCTTGTAATTGCCCCTACTACTGTTCCCACTTTGGAAGTTCTCCCACTTCCTTTTGTTCCTTTCAATTTCCTTCTCTTTCCTCGCTTGCAACTTTTGCTCCATCAACTTGTACGCCATATGCACAGCTTCACTCAGGTTGGTAGGCTTTGAAGAGGTGACCTCACCCTTGATGTTCTCAGACAATCCTCGGATGTAAGCATCAACTTTTACATTTTCTGGCTAGACCATTCTTGGACACATCAAGGCCAATTCATTGAATCTCTGGGTATAGGCAACAATGTTAAATTCCTTAACCTTCAAATTCCACAACTCATGCTTTATCCTTTGAACTTTTTCTGTTGGACAAAACTCTGCAGTCATTAATTGCTTCATTTCAGTCCAAGGGATTTGGTTAACAGCTTCCAATCCCATGGTCGCAACCTTAGTGTTCCACCAAGTCAAAGCAGGTCCTTGTAGTGTAGCGGCAGCAAACTTAACTTTCTTTCCTTCCGCACATTCACTGATCCCAAAAACCATCTCAGTTTTCTCAAACCATCTTCGCAACTTAACAGCCCCTTCAGTACCATAAAAACAGTAGGGTTGCACTTCATAAACCTGGCAAAAGTGCATTTATGGGCGACAGGTGCCCCACCTTGTCCAGATCTACCAGCCCTGCTAGCGTTAACTCACCTAGCTCGATCAGCAACCAAATGAAACGCCCCTTTCCCAACTCTAAATTTGACCAAAAATTAAAAACTTTTCACGAAAATGACATACCAAAACACACTTACTGTCATTCTTTTATAAACTGACCTACTTGGCTAGTTAGGCCAAGTAGCTCCTTATTCTTCTTTAATTCAACTCAATAAACCCAAACATCCTTTACCATAGTTCAATCATACACATAACACAAACACACACACACACACACACACACACACACACATATATATATATATCAAAATCCAATATAACAACATGTTATAATCATTTTACTTACCTTAGCTCTAAGCTAAGCTTATTAATAATAATCACCATCATCGTCATCCTTGCTTCCTAAACCATAACATAATTCATAAATACTTATACACATCATTAACACACTATAACAATGGTTTATACAACCATTAGCTTACCTTTCAACATCCTTAATCATCATATAATCATATCTTGATTATATGATGAAAACCCACAAAATTACTAACTTTAATCAATATAACGTCATCCATAATTATTATAACCTTATCACTTTACTTTAAAACACTTTTTACCCAAAACCCCCAAATTGGGTACATAAACCCTAACTCATAAATTACCAATTCAACTTAATAAGAGGTTACTTACATGTGTAGGATCATTGGTATAAGCTTATTTCTTGATTTGGGATCTTAATTCACCTTCAATCATCAATTAGACCATCATTGTTTTTCCCTCCTTTCTTTCTTGACTCGACACACACAGAACACCACACAACTCTAGAACATTATGAAACATATGAGATTATATCTCATTAAATCTGGCATAAGCTTTCAATTGTGGCAAGAATGGTCCCTGTAGGCTAAAACCTTAAGGTTCTAGTACTACTTTGGTCATTTGGCAACTTCGGTCCCTATAGGCTAAAACCTTAAGGTTCTAGTACTACTTTGGTCATTTGGCAACTTTGGTCCCTGCAGGCTAAAACCTTGAGGTTCTAGTACTAAAACCTAGAGGTTCTAGTACTAGTTTGGGATTTTGGCAACTTAGGTCCCTCAGGTTCTTTTCTCTTATACTTGGGTCACATAATACTTCTCATAAACATATACTAACCACTTTGACTAACATTTAACTATCAGGTTTGACTAACCAATCACGTAAAACTTTCAAACTTATAAAGTCGTAGTCAAACTCATTCACATAACATTCTTGTAATAAAATACTTAAAAACTAGTTTTGGGGTGTTACAAATCTTTCCCCCTTATTTAGATTTCATCCTCAAAATCTCTTCATCTAATATTGACCAAAACTTGGTCACATTGACCTCACATTACATCTTAACATTCTCAAAAATGTACTTAACTAGTTGTGTCAACCTACATGGTTTTGCAACTCTAGCCATGGTATTATACCTCTAATTATCCTTAACCCGTTCTACTTCACATTCATTTCTATCTCATTTACACTCTTTCTAATGACAAGCGTCATTTATCATTTCCGATTCTATCATTTTAGTAACTTTTTCTCCTTATCATTACGTTCGCATTCATTTCTTTTCTAACTTTTCATTAAGAACCATTTGCCACACGTGAAATTACATTATCTTGACTTATCATAAGTCAACACTAGTTTATACTTTCATATCCACCATAGTTATCTTGACATTCCTTTTATCGTTTTCATTATAACACTTTGCTTTCGTTACTTCTTTTTAGTTAATCTTCATCAAGGACTGTAAGTCACTTAAGAAAATTCAATACTTGGTCTTCTACCTTCCTCATTCACATTAGGGTGCTAATAATACTTAGCGACCACTATAATCATTACATCATGCCATAAGGCACATTATAACATCAATTTAACTTTTCTTCTTCGACCTATAGTCTTAACGTCTAAATGTTAGCTTTCTCACTAAAGTCTCTACTAAAATGCGCATTCTAACACATATTTCACCTATCTTATTTCCTACAACATCTAATTAATTTTAGACTCTCATCTTTTACTTCTTTTATCCTTCTCATGCTATGTTGAGAACACATAAGCCCACTTATTTATACTTTTTTTTTACATTGAGAAGCGTCCTAATCAATGCAAATAAGGAAATATAAACTTATGGTTTGATGATTCACAATTTCTTTATTTAAATGAAGAGGCATCCCAATCCATTTAAATAAGGAGATTATAAATCATCCTACTTATACATTTTTGACATAACACAAAAACTTCTATTACACACTTTAACTTTCAACCTTTTTCATACTTTACATTTATCATCCATTATTCTTTCACTTTTCCTCACGTTACATTTTACTGCTTTTAGCCTTGGATCCAGATCATTATCACATTCCTTTGAAGGGGCTTAAACTGTACCCTTGCGGTGCCATTAACATTCACTTTATACTTTAACATTCTCAGGTTATCCCGAAGGATACCATTACATTAGGCTATCCCGAAGGATACCGTTACATTAGGATATCCCGAAGGATACAATTACATTAGGCTCACCCGAAGGATACCGCTACATTACACATTGGATCCAAGCTAAATTTAAATTTATCATTCTTTACCCCTTTTGTCATTGACATACTTTTCTAGTCATATACTTTTTTTCATTTCCACTTTTTATCGTCTTACGCAATTTCATAACATTTACATTTCCCACATTTTCTTGCCTTACGCAATTTCTTCACATTTTCATTTTCTTGGACAAGATCTATATGATACTTTTCAATTTCATGTTTTACATATTTCATATGCATTCTCACAATACACTTATCATTCCCTCGTCAACCCATGCTGACCTCATGATCAATTCCATACCAATACATCCTTTTTAATCCATTAGACTTTTTCACATATATAAACCTCACATTTGGTTTACTTTGATACATACTCATTAATCCATTTGTACTCATCACACATCTCTTTCCTATATCAACATAGTTCTATTCATTCTTTATCATTCATTTAATGCATTTAGCATCATTTAAGATTTCTTGCGCAACTCTTTTTAAACATCGTTCATATACATCTCGTACATAACCATGTCATTATACTTTATCATACTCTTTACATTGCATGAATTATCATACTTTAATCCTTTAAAAGAATCCATATAAGCACTTACTTTTAATATAATATTTCTTCATTAAGCGGCTTTTTCATAATTCGAACATTTTCTCATTTCTTAGCTCTTACTTACATAGTCATTACTTATTAAAATGAAATCCTATGCATTTATCTTAGCTCGAGCATTCCTTAAACTCATGTCATCATACACATCTTACATTACTTACATATTTAAATAAACTACCATAGACTTTACATTACATAAACATTTACTTCTATACTTAACACTTTTTCGATAAGTGTTTCACATTCTTAGCCGCATTCATAATCATTTAGTCTATGGTAAAATAACATATACCACATTTCATAATCATTCAATGTCTAAGTATCTTCATTCAAGTTGCGCAATCACTTAAACTACCTTATAACTAAGGCATTTCCTTTCTGCACTACTTTACACTTACGATAAATGCATCTATGAGTCGTCTAAGTTTAAGCAACGTACTTTACTTAGACTGAAGCTCTTATACCAAGTTGAAACGCCCCTTTCCCGACTCTAAATTTGACCAAAAATTAAAAACTTTTCACGGAAACGACATACCAAAACAGACCTGCTGTCATTCTTTTATAAAATGACCAAAATAAGTTGCCATTCAGCTCCTGAAGGTCTCTTTAGATGAAAGTATACTCGAATACATTCGAAGCGGTGGGTGGCACACCTTCTAACTCTTTACGGTTTAGTTTTTACGACTAAAACAACATGACCTATTTTCGGCACACTCTTTGGTGCACTTCGAACAATTTTCCGGAAAACAACCTTGATAACATGACATAACATCAAAACTTCCAGAATTCATTTAACTACTATATTACATCATTTCCATAAACATTTACGGTCTAAACGACCCAAAACATATACTTTGCGGGGTTTGCCAAACGCCCCGTTTTGACCCGTTCTACATTCCTCTTTTGACCCATTTGCATCCATTTATATACATGACCATACAAAAGACATTGACACTTGACAAGAACATTTACAAACCATTTTACGTCACTTGGGGGTTCATACTAAGCTCTATACATAAGCTACACACTTCTATTCCTTCCTTCCCAATCTTAACCATTTACCAATTCCTCTACCTTCATCGCAGGAACCTACAAAACATTGCAACTTAAACATGTAAGCTTTATGGTTAGTAAGTAAAACAAGTAATAACATAGCATTATACTTCATTTATCCATATAAGCATTACATTCATTCCATTTGTAGTCCAAATGACTAAATCATATCATCGCTTGCATAAAGCACTTATACCATCAACATTCACATTATAACACAAATATTATTACTTAAACCATCTTTATAACAACTCATCTAGTCATCACATACCTTAACTAGTCCCATACTAGTCTAACACATACTTGGCTAGTTAGGCCAACTAGCTCCTCATTCTTCTTTAATTCAACACCATAAACCCAAACATCCTTTACCATAGTTCAATCATACACATAACACCTTTATATATATCAAAATTCAATATAACAACATGTTATAATCATTTTACTTACCTTAGCTCCAAGCTAAGCTTATTAGTAATAATCATTATCATCCTTGCTTCATAAACCATAACATAACTCATAAATACTTATACACATCATTAACATACTATAACAATGGTTTATACAACCATCAACTTACATTTCAACATCTCTAATCATCATATGATCATATCTTGATCATATGATGAAAACTCACAAAATTACTAACTTTAATCAATATAACTTCATCGATAATTATTGTAACCTTATCACTTTACTTTAAAACACTTTTTACCAAAAACCCCCAAATTGGGTACATAAACCCTAACTCATAAATTACCAATTCAACTCAATAGGAGGTTACTTACTTGTGTAGGATCATTGGTATAAGCTTATTTCTTGATTTGGGACCTCTATTCACCTTCAATCATCAATTAGACAATCATTGTTTTTCCCTCTTTTCTTTCTTGACTCGACACACACAGAACACTACACAGCTCTAGAACATTTTGGAACATATGAGATTATTTCTCATTAAAACTGGCACAAGTTTGCAATTGTGGAAAGAATGGTCCTTGCATGCTAAAACCTAGAGGTTTTAGTACTACTTTGGTCATCTGGCAACTTTGGTCCTTACAAGCTAAAACCTTGAGGTTCTAGTACTACTTTGGTCATCTGGCAACTTTGGTCCCTGCAGGCTAAAACCTTGAGGTTCTAGTACAACTTTGGTCATTTGGCACTATTGGTCCATGCAGTTCCTTTCTCTAATACTTGAGCCACATAATACTTTGCATTAACATACACTAACCACTTTGACTAACATTTAACTTAAGTTTGGCTATCGGGTTTGACTATCCAATCACGTAAAACTTTCAAACTTATAAAGTCGTAGTCAAACTCATTCACATACCATTCTTGTAATAAAATACTTAAAAACCGGTTTTGGGATGTTACAAATTTGCCTTGTCCCTAAGATGTTAACTCCTCAAAAGGTTTCTGACTTTAGGCCTAATGCATGTTGTAATGTCATTTACAAATGCATTAGCAAGATCCTCACCAACAGGATAAAATTAGATTTGAATCACATTGTTGATGATAACCAAAGTGCTTTTGTCCCTGGAAGAGCTATTAATGATAACATTATTTTAACTCAAGAATTGCTTAAGGGGTATAATTGTGCTAATGGCCCCAAGAGGTGCTCCTTCAAGATAGACATCCAGAAAGCATATGACACAGTCTGTTGGAGATATATTTGTTGGAAACAAGAAAAGTATCGGTCACTTCCAAGTTGTAATAGTCTTAGCCCGTAGTTTGTTATATGATTAGTCTAGTAAGCTAGTCTGGCCATGTATGTAGTATATATACCCTCTACATGCTTTGGAGATGGTGGTTGGTTGTTTCATTTCTCATTTCACACATATAATATTATTATCATCTATTCCATGTTACTTTCTCTCTCTAGAAACTTTCCAACCCACTTCTCTCTCTAGTTCTTGTATAATATCAAGGATTACTAGTATTCTTCAGATTTGTTGGGTCGGTCACACGACCGAGTAAATGGGGAATATTTCCGTTTGATTTAAACCCCCCAAAAATCCAAAATCTAACTGTTTGATTTTATAAAATAAAAAAAATTACCCCCTTTTTTCCACTATAAATTCAACCTATTTCTACTCATTTTTCACACAATATTTCTTACAATTTATACTACAAAACTCAAACAATGTCTAACAAAAACAAAAACCCTCAAATCCCGACGTCAACAAACCGTTCTAACAAATACCGACCCTAACTTTATGTTACACGGTCAATCCCCACCGATTAATTTTACTCACGGCGGAATCTAATATTTTTCCCCACCAAATCCGTATTCGGTTCCTTGGTATACCCAACAAGCGTAAATTTCAAATGTATCGTCCACAACGAGCATCTCCGCCCCCAAACCAATCTTCTTCAATGTAACAATTCGTATTTTTGATCAATGAATGACGTCATTTAATTCACTATTTTTTTTTCTCGTACGCGTTTGCTTTTAA
>BQNB010178168.1:0-12896 GCA_026074375.1 Tanacetum coccineum
AAAAAAGCCTCCACGCATCATAATTTATCGCGTCTTATCACGTTTTTTCACTCCTCATAGCATGTCAAGCCTTAAGCATAAGCCTTAGTCTATTGCGTAGCGTGGAGGTCATGCCTCGCACTTTTGTGAGGCCTTAGCGGTGTCATGGCACATCTTTTAAAACCATGCTTGCAGATTAGTAACAAATATAGATTTAAAGCACGTTTTCATTTTCGAAAACCCAATAAGTCATTGTAGCAATCATCAATCGAAAATCACTCATGAATCAGAGATCAAAGACAAATCGAATTAAGAACTTATTCAATATCATGAACAAAATTACACAATAACGATGTCTTAAAAATATAAATCCAACAAAAAACCAATAACCTTGATGATATGTTGATACTGAAGTAGGGTGAACTAAAGCAACAATGATGTGGTAGGATGAAACTCTAACACTATGTTCTTAAGTTTTCTATGAAGTGAAAAGTAAAGTAAAGAAGAGTTAAGTAAAGTAAATGAAATGAGAGTAAAAAAGTTAGTTTTTATTTATGTGTTCTTAATTGGTAAAACTGAAAAGGAAAGAAAAAAAAGAATAATCCATTTTTACAATTATACCCTCATAAGAATAAATGGTGGAGCATTGAAATGCGATTGATAAGATTAATAAAGTACATGGACAATTTGGTAATTTCAACATCAAACATCACCTTTCATTCGTTTACTGCACACTTTTGGGCGGAACAATTTGAGACCCAAAAACCCAAACTTTCACTCCACTTACTTTTACTCCTCACTCTATAAAATCTCGAGAACACACACATTTTGAGTTTTCTTTCACTTCCCTTCAGAACGGCGATGAACAAAAGAGATAGGGTTTGAAGTATTTTTTGAAACAATTGTACATTGTGCTTGCCACGTGACTATTGGCTTTTATACCTTTGACTTTGAATAATAATAACACTAGAGAAATTCTTTTTCCACTCACAAATGGATGGAAATCAGAGAATTTATTTTACACGTAGATAGTTTTCTCGAGAATTGGTAAATTAGGGGTGAGCATCGGGTCGAAACCGACCCGAACCGAGAAAAACCGACCTGAAACCGAAACCAAGTTAAGGATTTTTGAAAACCGAGAACCGAACCGAATGAACCCTATATAAACCGAAACCGAATCCAATAAGCTTGGTTCGGCTCGGTTCGGTTTAGTGGTTCGAACCGGCTAATTGAGCCGAACCGAACCGAACCGGCTAAACTGAAATAGATATCCAAAACCGAAAACCGAACCGAATGCCCATAGTTATAGGTTGATTAAGTTATAGGTTATAAATTGTAGAAATAATTGATTTCTGGATGCTGTTTTTTGATTAAGTTATAGGATATGAATTGTAAAGAAAAAATGTTGATATAATAGCATTTTTTTGTTATAACGTGAGCCATATGACTTCACTACCCCAGGTGCTTTAAGAGTTCATTGTCTTTTATACAGTACTTTAAATTCTAACTTAGACATAATGATAAAACCAATCTTTAGACTTTACATAAAATAAATTACTTCTCTTTCTAACATAACCTATACTTTTTTACTCTCAAATTGAATGATAACTTTTTGTATGTTTGATTAGGTACGTATTTTATGATTAAATATGTAAGAGTAAATTGCAAAATACATCCTTGTGGTTTTAACTTTTTCACATAATACATCCCTGTCAGAAACTATTAGCAGTATACATCCTTCGTTAGGCAAATGTTTGCCACAATACATCCCTGAGGACGAACGATGCAAATATTTTTTTCGTTATCTTCTCACGAGGGATGTATTGTGTAAAAAAAACCACAGGGATGTATTTTGCAAATATTTTATATATTTTTTAATTTTTTTGTTTTATTTTTTTAATTTTTAAAATTTTTTAATTATTATTAATAATATTATTTATGATTATTAACGGCCAATATTTAATTTTTGTATATTATTAATAATTTTTTTTATATTTTTGGTACGTTTTTTTCGTTTTTGTCCGTTTTTCTTCGACGTTATTATACGTTTTCGTACGTTTTCATACGCTTTCATCCGCTTTTTTATCCGTTTTTTGTTTTTGTCTGTTTTTCTCCGACGTTATTATACGTTTTCATACGATTTGTCCGCTTTTATACGCTTTCATCCTTATTGATTATCAATTTTTATCATTTTTTTTACGTTATCATCCGTAGAAAAACGTATTAAAACGTACAAAAATGAAAAAACGTACGTTTTAATACGCTTTTATACATTGTTTTTTACGTTTTCTTTTTCATTTTTGTACATTTTAATACGTTTTTATACCCAAAAAACAGATAAAAACTGATAATAATAAGGATGAAAACGTACAAAAAGCGGACAAATCAGAAAAAAACATACGAAAACAGAAAAAAAAACTTATAAAAACGTACCAAAACATATTTAAACTGATAAAAGCGTATGAAAACGTACGAAAACGTATAATAACGTTGGAGAAAAATGGACATAAACGAAAAAAACGTACAAAACAGATAAAAAACAAAATAAATTTATTAATAATATACAAAAATAAAAAACGGCCGATAATATTATTATTATTATTATTATTATTATTATTATTATTATTAATTAAAAAAAATTAAAAAAATAGTAAAACAAAAAAATTGAAAAAACAAAAAAATAAAAAATAAAAAATAAAATTTAAAATACATCCCTGTGGTTTTTTTACACAATACATCCCTCGTGAGAAGATAACGGAAAAATATTTGCATCGTTCGTCCTCGGGGATGTATTGTGGCAAACGTTTGCCTAACGAAGGATGTATACTAGCAATAGTTTCTGAAAGGGATGTATTATGTGAGAAAGTTGAAAACACAGGGATGTATTTTGCAGTTTACTCGATATGTAATTTATATTATGCTATTGTTAAATGGCATCTTAAATCGATGTGTTAGTATCTTTGCTCAATATGTAGGGCGGTATAATAAGATCTTTTTATTTATAGTTCATAGTTTGACGGCGAAAATACTTGCTTGAAATATCACACAGCTTGATTTTTTTTATCATCAATCCAAACAATTTATTGATAATTGTGCTAGACCGTGTCATCAATCCTGTATTCGTAAGTCGTTATTGACGCCAAAAAAAAGTATTTTTAGAATAAAAGAAGCTTTGAATCATTTGTAAAAGATAGGCTAATGATAAAAGCAAGAAATGAATATTGAAAAACTTTCTTATATTGATCAAGTAAAAATGATTAAAAATGAGAAGAAATAGGATTAGTTTATTTATACTAAAAGCTCTCTCATAATAATCTACCAGATTGGTAAAAAATGTTTGTGCCATACTTACAAAATAATCTAGAAAACTCTTTAATATATCTCAAAAAAATTACTCACATATTTATATATAGAACATAACAATACACAAGTATGTTAGCAAGTTTTGGCGTGAATCATTTAGGATTTAGTGTTTTTGATAAAAAAAAAACTTGTTTAACGATAAACGGTTAAAACAAGCATTATATATATACTATATTTGAGTTGAAACGCTGCCGTTTTTAGCAGCGTGCTACAGTGCCCGGCCCAATGGGCTTCCATTTTGGGTCGGCCCATTTGGCATTTTTTTTTTTTAGGCAATGTAAAAAAAACCGCTCGGTATAAAATAGAAAAAAAAACTACAAAAATATTGACTTATTCAGATAAAAAAATACTCGCGACATGAGGCCCAACACATAAGCCCATATATAAAAAAAACAAACTATTAAACATGAGACCGAAAAAATAAACCCACCGAAAAAATAAACAGCACAAATAATAAATAGTAAAGAATAAAAAAATAAAATTTAACGCAAAAATTAACCCGCACTATTAAACAATGAGACCGAAAATGAAGGAAAAAAAAAAAAAATAAACTCCGACAAAATTCCAATAAAAAAAACGCCTGCAGGAACAGACCCCCCCCTATTGCGTTCTCTGGGATAGCCAAGGTTCCCTGAATGTGTAAATATAATATCATAACTATTTATCAGGAGCCGAAAAAATAAAAAACCGCACAAAATAAAAAAAAAAAAATATTAATAATGCCTCGCGTAGAAATAAAAAGAAGTAGATTTTGTTCCACAACGTACAGTGCTCGGCCCTTTGGCCATACCGTTTAGTTTTTTTTTTTTAGGCAATGTAAAAAAAACCGCTCGGCACAAAATAGATAAAAAAAATTACAAAAAATTATTTGACTTATTAAGATAAAAAAAAATACCCAACGGAAGATGAGGCCCACACTTAGCCCTTAGATATAAAAAACAAATTATTAAACATGAGACTGAAAAAATAAACCCGCAAAAATAAAAAATAGAAAAGAATAAAAATAAAATTTTAACGCAAAAATTAACCCGCACTATTAAACATGAGACCGAAAAAATAAACCCACACAAAATACAATAAAAAAACGACATGTTCCCATAAAATTATATTAAAAAAATCCGTATAGCCAAAAAAAGAAACTTTTAAACATGAGCCCCACACATAAGCCCATATAAGAAAAAAACAAACTATTAAACATGAGGCTGAAAAAATAAAACCACTCAAAATAAAAAAAAATAAAAAATAATAATGCCTCGCAACTACGCGAAAAAAATTAACGACCCGCAGCATCGCGCGGGTAATCACGCTTGTTAACCTCAACACTGCTTATTCTAACACTGCTAAAACAAACATTAAAATTCTATCGCAACTTTTTTTTTTTTTTAACGGCGGAATTTTATAAAAAAACTAGCAAGAAACTAGAAATTACAAGGTAATAAGATGAGGGTTTTTAAGCCAATCTATAAAACTAAAATGAGCCTTACATCTATCGCCACTTTTTACTTTATTTTTAGGTGTTTGTTACGGTTTATACAGTGGTCTTATGACTGATTTGGTTTTTGACTTATATTTTGTAAGCTAACTTTTTGTGGTTTGTTTTAAAATTTTGCGGTTTACATAAGTTTATTAGAACACTTATATAAGCCGAAATTTTTTAAAGTAAGCTAAATAGCTTATAAAACACTAGCAGGGTATCAGCGTGTTGCGGCGACAGGTACCTTGAAATAAAAAATTTCGACGAAAATACATTGTTCGTATGGCTAACCTTTTTGATGTCACGTATTTTAACTCTTTAATAAAATGTTAATGTTTTTCATTATATAACTGTGATGCTAAATATTTTACTTAGCAATGTTTTTTCGCTGTTCAATATTAGCATTTAATTTATATAAAATTAAGATTTATAAATATGTGTTCAAAAATGCATTTTTTTATATGCTTGGGTTATAATTAAAATAATTAATTAGTAACTTATTTAGTTTGTACCATGCGTTATATTACTACCTCCGTCCTAAAATTATTGTCACCAGACAAGAAATACACAGTTTAAGAAAAATGCATTTATTACTGCTTTGAATTTTGCAAAAGTAAAAAAAAGACAGTTTTACCATTTGACAATTATTTAATGTTTTCATAGAGTTTTGTAAATAACAATTTTGATTAAGGGTAATATAGTAAACTTAAGCAATTCCACAACTATATCTAGTAGTGGACAATAATTTTAGGACGAACCGAAAAAGAAAGATGGACAATAATTTTGGGACGGAGTGAGTATTAATCAGCATACTTAACCAATGTTAAATCAATATATTCTATTCATGGACTGACTAGAAGCATGCTACTATTGTCATCTTGAAGGGACCAAGGACTCTATGTTATTGTCCATAACCTTTTTTTGGGACGAGTATAAAGGAAAGAAAATAACTAAAAGTTACAATTACATTAAAACGATAAAAAGACTATGTTATCAGTGGACTAACTAAAAAAATATGTATTTGTTGGAATTATTCACATTTCCTAATCTGTTTTTCCCTATTCTATATGTTGTTTTGTGTTGTTGTTTGTTTGTTTCAATGGATTTCCCGAAAACGGTCGATACAATAAATTTGCGATGCTGTATTATGTGTTTTTACTAGCACATGGTTTGATAGAAAGCACATAGGAACCTCCAAAAAACCTTCTGACCTTTTGTTAAACCTCTTTCAAATATGCACTTCAAATACTTCTCACTAAACCAAACTCAATGTTACATTATTAAATGATCTAGGTTGCATTACACATATCTCATCACATCATCATCTTAAAAACATCATCATTTTACAAAGAAAAAAAGGTTCGAACTCATTTTTTTTGCTTTGGTTCTGAGATTTTTTTTGCCTTTATAAGTGTACATGTTAGGTTATTATCAATCTAATTAGTATATATTGTGTTTGTGTAGAATGATGATACCGTTGTTGAGGAGACCCCAATTTTGGATGTTCATGATCTGGAATCAGGTTCTGGAAGTGAAAGTGAACCTGAGGTTGTTGTCAAAAAAGCTCCAAAAGCAAAAAGTGGCAAAAGGAAAAGAAACAACAAAGAAGAAGAAGAATATGAGATATATGCGAAAACAATTAAGGAGAGGGCGCCGATTTGGGAACACTATGATCCGGTAAGGATGAAGAATTGTCCAAATACGAGAAGGGCATTGTGCAGGTACTAGTACTTTGCAAACTTGGAAACACGATGAAGGAAGGATTAAAAAGGCATTGATAGAATTGTTTGTGGTTGGCGAATTACCGTTTAAGTTTGTTGAACATGAGGCGTTTATTAAATATACTCATGCTTGTAATGGGAGGGTTGTGTTGCCATGTTGTAGTAGGGAATAAGTTATCTAGACTTGTTTCCAGTATTACTAGTGAAAGAAGTAAGTGATAGCTTATTAGAAAGCAACCATAATTCATTTGACAGCCGATACATGGACTAGTACTTGTCAAAGAACTAACTATGTGGTTGTCACAACCTATTTTATTGATGACGATTGGAATATGCATAAACGCATCATAAACTTTAGACCCATTGAAAGTCATAGGGCGGATGATATTAGTGGTGATTTGTTAAAGTGTATTGTTGGTTGGGGTATTAAGAATGTGATGGCCATGACGGTAGATAATGCACCAAGTAATGATAAGGCAATTGGTTATTTGATTAAGAAGTTGCCTAATGCTAGATTATATGACGATGGGAAGCATTTTCATGTTAGGTGTATGGCTCACGTTCTAAACCTTATTGTACAAGAAGGTTTAAAGGTAAAGAATTATCATGTGGAATGTTTATCAAATGCGGTTAGATACATTAGGCAATCAACACAAAGAATAAAAAAGTTTAAAGCGTGCATGAAAGAAAGTGGCCTTGAATCAAATAGGTTTTTGTGTGGTGAATGTCCTACTAGATGGAATTCCAAGCATGATATGTTAAAGATTGCCATTGAGTTAAGGGATGTGTTTTTCAAATATGAACTTGTAGATGATGGTTATTATCGTGATCTTAATAGAGTCCCCGAACACTCGGATTTTGGTGCTTGCAAAGATATAGTTGAATTTCTAGAGAAAATTTAAACTAAAAACGAAACTTATTTCTCATTCAAAGCATTATGTATCTTTTTTTTTGGGGAAATTTGGTGTTGGACAAGCATTCCATATGGGGAGACTAAAACCCGATTTATATGAATGGTTCATGACTATGGATGGTAAATATTACAGGTATTAGGGGAAGTTGATAAGTTAACGCTTTATGTATTTTGCCACTACTATTGGGAACTACTATGAAACAAACGTCATGTTTAACATGGTTTCAAAGCGATGCTTATGAATAAAATGTATTATGAAATATATTGAGATGATGTTCTAAAGACATGGTAAGTGAGATTGTTGAAAAAGGTTGTGCAAAGAATGGAAGTTTTGTTTAAAACATACAAAACAAGGTTTGATACGGTTGGGGTTAATGGTTCTTCTCAACAAACTAGGAATCAAGAATCTAGTACTCAAGGATCTAGTGATCAAGAATCTAGTAAAGCATATGGACGTGATAATGACTTTGTGTATGACTTCTTGAATTTGGAAGAATCAGGTTCAATTGAATCGGAAAGCGAGTTAACTAGGTATCTAAATGAACCACGGATTAGGTATACAAAAGACTTTGACATTCTTGAATGGTGGAAGTTAAATGCACCAAGATTTCCAATCGTATCTCGAATGGCAAAAGGTATTATATAATTACTTTTGAATTAATGTTTTATTTATGTTTTACGTATTCTGGTTTATGATGACTTGCTAAATTTTTTGAAACTTAAAATTATCATTTAAAAGTTTTATCAACCAAAATATATGGTAACAAACATATCTCTTTTTAAATTTTAAATTATTTAGTCAAATGTCTAACACCCCCAAATCTAGGTGGCAGCGAAATATTGAATATCTGAGGGCGTTACTTCAGAGATCAATAACACAAGATATGTAATACGACATAAGCTCATGCTTCACGTAAATGTGTCGTTTTAAAAAGATACATTGGATTTAACAAAATACTTGTACATTACATAAGCTCATGCTTCAAATTGCTTGACAATATAAGTAAAGATTTTGGTTTATAACAAATGTTCCCAAAATGTAATACGACCCAAATCTTTAGTATTGACTCTCTCGTGCCTTATTGACCTGAGAAAAGCATGCTTAAAATGCCAACATAAAGTTGGTGAATTCATAGGTTTATGTAATTTAAATTGTAGAACCGCAAGATTTCCAAGTATATGATTAAGCAACAGATGCAAGCATCATAAAAGCAATTACGTTTTTCCTAAGCTCATGACACTAAAGCTCAACATGTATGAATGCAATAAATTGCCAACATTTGCCCGTGAATGATGTTCTAACCCGCAACATCCCAAATCCGACATGGTATACGTTTGTTGTCTGACAAACCGGCACAGTGAGCGCTACTCACCCAAACGGGGACGTCAATCCCAAATAGATCTATTTATAACACTCGCGCTTACAATCTAGTAATTGACAGTTCATGATAAATGGCTCAGTAGGTTATTGCTACTTAGGCAAAACACGTAATAATTGTATAAAATGTACCATTGCGTCCAATTTGTAAAACAAAGCATGTTCTCACCCCAAAGATGTAAAACATTTAAATAATTGTAAAGCATGGGGCTATGAACTCACCTTAGTAGGTAGTCCTCTGTGAGTGATAAATATATCCAAGTATGGCAAATGAATCACACCGTCAAATACCTAAGTAAATACGGCCAGTCTTAGTCTACAAGTTTAGGCTAACGACTTAATGCATAAACTACAATAAATTGCTAGTTTATATATACTGTTATCACTTGTGTGGTGGTGCACATGTTCATTGTATTTGTCTTTACTTGATGGCTCTTGGGAAGGTATACGACTACACACGTTCAAGTATATGCATAAACGTTATTAATAAATATACATATTTATTAAGTCGTGTTTTAATTTGTATAATATCCGATAAATATTATAACTTGTCCGATTCGCTAAGTGTTTATTAAAATCACTTTCGTTCATAAAATACCCTTAGGTTTTTCTATATTTACAAAAACAGTCCCTATGTTTATGAAAATATAATATTTACATTTTAAACCCTTAAGTTTCCACATTCACACCTTTAGTCCTTCAACTTTACAAAAATTTCACTTTAGGTCCTTATACTTTCAAAACAGCCCCTTTAAGTTTCAGAAGTGACAAAACAGTCCCTAAACTTTATAAATTCAGTTTTGACAGTTTTAACCCTTAAGTTTACAATTTGACACTTTTAGCCCCTTAACTTGAAAAAATTACATTTTAAGCCCAATTAAGTTCTAACAAGTGACAATAGGTTTCATTAGACTCCAATAAGCTACATAAGCTGTGTCAGCTTATAAATAAGCTCGGATAAGCTTATTTTAGGCTTATTGGGCTTATTGGGCTCGTTAAAGCCCATTAAGCAAATAAATGGTCCATTTAAGATTCTAAAAGCACATAAGCACTCATTTGGCTTATATAAGTTTATGTGAAACTGTTAAGCTGAAAAATAAGCTCGGGTGAGCTTATTTGAGCTTATTGGGCTCGTTAGCCTAGTAACCTTAACCCAAAATGTTTCAAAGGGTCAATTAAGGTTTTATAACATGATCCAACTTATTTTCTAGTCTTAATAAGCACTTTTAATCTGTTTTTATTGTTCGGCTTATTTATAAGCCAATAAGCTTCGTTAATGGGCTTTTGGGCCCATTAAGAGCTCGTTAAGGTTTATACATGATCCAACTAGTCTAATTTAGGTCCATTAGCTTTTTTAGGTTTATAATAAACTTATTAAGCTGAATAAGCTGACAAATAAGCTATCCAATCTTATTTGTGGCTTATGGACTTATTTGGCTATGGTAGTGGGATACCAAGCCCAATAAGGGTTCGGTTAGGCTTCTACGGTACATTAGGGTCCATATAGGTCCAATAAGCTTATTAGGCCCCTTAATAAGCTCATGGAACTTATTAATAAGTCGTGGACCCTATCGCCATGGGCCCTGTTGGGCCCAAAGTGGGCTGTCAACCCAATGCGACACGAAAAGTGAACCATATTGTTTACTATAAGTTCTAGGGTTTTTAATCTCTTGCTAAGCACTCGTTAAGCATTAATTAACCATGTTTCATCACATGCATTCGTTCTATAAGTTAGTATACGCCTTCCCAAGCCGAACCATCAAGTGTTCATGAAAAGTTTACGTGTGGTTTTCGTGTATTTCATACAAACAAGTTAATATTCACATTGGTTCCCATTCTAGTAATTTAGTGAACACGTTTAAGGCCTTGGCTTATTTTTAAATCACGTCTTACATTTCTTAGCACTTCCTAGCACCACACAAGTCATAATATACATATGTATACTCGTATAACATGCATGCTTTGCATTTAGCATGCACATTGCTCACGTTAGTTTGTTATCTACAAACTAACATGACCAATTCGACTAGCAACCAAAGAACGAATAAGATATGAACATGTATAGTTTGGTATGCGACTTACAATAGTCCTAGTGTCTTGGTTCGAGTTAGGAAGTCAACCCACAATGTGTACACGATCGAATAACAAACCCAAAGCTCCAAAGCTTATTAATTAACCCAAATCTTGGCTCGTGCACCTTCCTATGAAGTCCTAGTACTCCTTGTGTGCTTAGAAGTGAAACGTGACAAAGTGTCTTGGTTCGGCTATGATAAATTCGAAACCAAGGGAGGAATAAGAATGGTTTTTGTTTGAGAGAGTGTTTGAGAGTTGTAAGAAAATGTTAAGTGTCAAGTAGGAGTGGTTTATATAGGCTTAAGAATTTGGTTAGCTCACTTAGTCCTTGTCTATGCCAAACCGTGCCCTTTTAGTGGTTTTATGGTTTCTAGTTAGTTCAAATGGTTTTGCTAATACCTCTCTAAGTACACCTCTTAATTGCATGATCATGGTACAAGATTTCTTAAGATTTGGAAATCTTATGGTTTGTGTGGGTGATTGTTTGGCCGCGGGTATCAAAGGGAAAAAGAGGGATCCAAAGTGGTTAATATCCTTTGTGTATTAAGCTAAGTGGAGACATTAAGGACAAGGTTTAATTAAACCTTGTTGTACATGTACTTAGTTTAGGCAAAAGAAGATTTGTTAGTTGATTATGCATGTGGGACGTGTAGGTTTATGGAGGGAAGAAGGGTTTCAAAATCTTGTTAAGATTATAATGGTACAAGTCTTAATTAAAAGGATATTGTACAAGATTTGTGTAAGTATCCTTTGGTTCATGGTTTTTTTTGTTTACCTATGACCGGCCACAATGGCTTATTAACACAAGAATTTAATAATTTTTGTGTTTTAAGGATTAATGTGGGTATTGGTTTGAGTCTAGGTAAGTCTAGGTATTTTCGGGGTGTGTCTAAAGGTATTTTATTGCGAAACGTAAGCCTTTTACGTGACCAATAAAAATAAAATAACAAACACTGCCAAGTCAATATTATCATTACTTAATAATGTATATATAACACGTTTGTTTGAACGTAAAACTTAGTTTTATTTGGCGATGTTTACGGTGAAATGATTATTTCTAGTCTACGCGATTTAGCTTAAAAGTTAAATTAAAAGTAAACGCGTATCGGACCAAAATAAATAGTGAAGAATAATAGGAGTCGTAAAATGACCTGAAATTGAGAAATGTTACATTATTAAGGAGTGACACAAAGTCATTCCCGGTCACGCGTTTATGGCAAAAGCTTTTAATTTTTGATCAAATTTGGAGTCGAGAAAGGGGCGTTTCAACTTGGTCTCAGAGCTTCGGTCTAAGTGAAGTAGGTTTCCATGATAGGCTGTCTAAACTTAGAACACTCGTAGATGCGTTTACAGTAGGTGTAAAGTAGTGCGGAAAGTAAATGTCATAGTTGTAAGGTATATTAAGTGCTTGTAGCAATTAGAATGAAGATACTGAGACATTAAATGGTTATGAAATGTGGTATATGTTATTTTTCCATAAACTAAATGATTTTGATTTTGGCTAAGAATATAAAACACTTATTGGAGAAGTGTTAAGTGAGGGCATATATGTTTATATGACGTAAGGTCTATGGTAGTTAGTAATATGTCTAAGTAATCCATGATGTGTATGATGATATGAGTTTATGAAGTGCTTGAGCTAAGTTAAATGCATAGGATTGCATTTTTGATAAGTCATGATGAAAGTATGTGAGCCGGGGCAAGTGAAGGTGTAAATGCTTAAATTATGAAAAGTTGCTTAAGCTAAAATTATTATGTATTGAAAATAGATGCTTGTATGCATTACTAATTAAATGAATGGTTGAGGTATGTTAAATTATGTTGGCTAGAGAACATGATAATTATAATGTGATAGTAAGGTATTATTAAGTGCGATATGCTTGTGATTGATAATAAAGTATGATTAGATTTTTCATAACACGAAGTGCTAGACATTGAGCTAAGTGAATGAGATTAGATTGCAATGTAAGACCAATGTATGGTCTAATAGTAATA
>BQNB010178169.1:0-12896 GCA_026074375.1 Tanacetum coccineum
TCTGGTTTGATTATCATATAGGACTTGATATTCTTACATAGTTACATGGCATATGTTTCAAGTAAAAAAATTATGAATGAGCAGTTGGTGTTGAATTTGATAAAACAACAAATGCAGATATTTTTGCAATGGAAGAGAGTTCTGGGAATGATCTTGAAATGAACATATCAGTTACCAACAATGATGTAGCTGTATCTAAAAATCGATGACCTATTGATCACTGTTTCTTTTTCTTCCACAATCTTCAGGTTATTCACTTACTATATCTTGTTCTTTACTGAATGATTACTGGATTTCTATGTTTTTATGTGAAGTCATGTGATCATACTATTGCAGATGTGGTGGTGCGTCTGACCGTGTCATGTAGCGTCTTGCAGGCGTCCTTAATTCTAAAAGTCGAGAAACATAGATAGGCCAAGAAACGGTATGTTTCATCGAAAATATGAAACCACTGCCCAATAATCTCATGCTTGCCCAATCCACTTGAATGCATTAGAACAGATCAATAAGTTTATTATAAACTATGTAACAATGTCAATAAATTCTTATTATGCTAAATGCATTCATTGTTTAGAAATGAAAATAGAACATAAAAGTGTGAGTGAGTAAGTCCAACTCGAACCACTTACAAACAATCATAAAAATTACTCTTCTGGCCCGAAAAAATTTGACCTGTTACACAATCGGCCTTCACCCTTTATGATCTCCCTTGCCTCATCCTCCCGAATGACATCATCTTTGTTAAATTTGAAGGTAACAGTAACTCGTTGACATCTGAAAGTCCATTGTAGACTCTTGTTTAGAACAAATGATGTATAATGTCTTCTAAGCACCACTTCTATTTGAAACATCTGTACGAATTCTTAATATTTTGGTCCGCTTATGTGTACTAAATATTACCCAAACTGACCTGCCATACAACCAACTATGTTCCACCTCCAAAGCAGTAAAAGGAAAACGAAATTGTATTACATATCCAAGCTTCTAAACTGTTTACTTACCCATCATAAAGTACAATACAATAAGTTGGTTTGAGTAACTGAAAAAATCATGTCATTACCTTACAATACCAATACTTCTTTTCTCAAAGACCATACATGATGTTGCTCACAACCTTATTTACATCAGATTCCTATGCATTTTAAAAACATAAATTAGTTAAAACACAATGGATTATTTCTCAAAGGCTGTGTCGATCCTTATATTTAAGATGTGCTAAGTTATAGACTAACAGGTAACGACTATCCTATAGCATATCAATTACAAATAAATGGCTTTGATGCTAGTATTACTCATCGCTTGGAACGATTATGCACTTCAGTATAGTATTGTCTGGAAACTTCTATGTTTGTTGTACTATTAAGCAATTCAAAGAAATATTTAAAAGTGGAGGAGAGACATGTATGGTGATTTAACACAAAAATTTGCATCCACATTAAGTCGGCCTAGAAAATAGACGATAAAATAGTGCAGAATGATTGAGGACGATATAATGGACAACTAGCATTTTAAAGCTGTAAGATAACACGTACAGCTCAAAGATATGGATATCTACTTACCATTTTTGAAAGAAGTTCTTCTCTATACGATTGATCGACCCTTGTAACCCTTACATAATGTGCATACAAAGGTTCACAAGCACTTATGTATATTTTGTGCGAAGTTTTTAACATGTAAGAAATCCTTTAGAAGTTTTTAACCTATATTGCATCTGTCATGTTCCCATAGCACGCTGCAAATAGTTAAGGGGGTGTTTGGGACTGCACAAATGTTAATTTATTTTAGCTATTTGCTTATGCGTAAACCTAGATTTTTCAAGATGTAGTTAGTGGATTGAATAACATGTCACAACTTACAATATGTGACTAATAATGCTCAAATTTTACATAGTTTTATATGCGTTATCAATGCTTTTATGTATACTTATTGGTTAATTATAAGAACTTTTAGTATAGAATATAATATATTTGTCATTGTAGATTCATGGTAGGTGTCGTGGAAGAAAACAGAAGAATACACGAAGATTTGAAGCTTAAACGAAGAAATAACTCAAGCTGAATGCTTCCCGACACCTGTTTACTCTTTTGGTCATAACTCGGTCATACGAACTCGAGTAAAACCTTATTTGATTTGTTTGGTTTTCGGTTGATTCAATCCAAGCCGAAATTCATGATAAACCATCTTAAGGTTTTAGGTTCTTGTATTCTGCTTTGCTCGTCACTTTGGAGAAGTACCTGCTTCGAAGTCAAAAACCCCAACTAGGGTTTTCGGGTTGTTGATTTCGGTTCTACTGATTTTCGGTTGATTAGGGTTTGATAAACCCTAATTTTCGTTGTGTGGTTTTCGGTACTAACTCAATTGGTGCGTTTGGTAATTCCGTTAGTAAAGAGGTTGTTTTGGTTCGTGGAGTTAAGCCCTAGCAAGCTTAACGTTTTGGTTGACGTGATTGTGTGAGCAACCGTAGAGGCAATTACTTTAGTTGCTTGTTTTATTTTCTTGATCATATTATCAAAAGGTACGCATTTCTATTTACCTTTTATTATGTGTTAACCATATGCTATTAATAGGTCCTATCCGCTGCGTACTCGTGGCTAAACTAGTTACCTAGGTATTTAAATCCCAAACATGGCAATCACAGCCACCTCGTTTTAAGCTTTTGGGTTACAATTTTGTTTTAATATACGCCTAGTTTACATGCCTATAATTAAAACATAGTAAATGACTGCTGCCTGGATATTTATTTATTTTTAACAGAAAAATATGACAACAATATTTAGATTCTTGCCATAAGATAAATAAAATAAGTAGATATTGATCCTGAAAACTATTAAAGGTTAATATAGGTTAAAAGGAAAATTAAGATTGTTAATTTAGCTTGAATGATCCCTTTTAATTAATTGTCTATTCCGGCTATAAGACCCACTCAATCACAATATGTGGTGAATGGGGGCAATCTAGGCACTTTAGCAGAAAACCTATTGAGGGTCTTATGGTTCTCCATTTGGGGAAGACTCGCGAGAGAACTCGGATTTTACATGTTTACTTGTATGCTTAATGTCATCTTTTAATTATGAATCTTAGTATGCATGATTATGATAATGATCAAATTGTTTACACGCTGAATTAAATATGCCATATGACTAAAAGATGATGTTATAGTAGTCTATTAATTTTACACGCCTAATGCATGCTCATAGTGACCAACCATTTGTTTCGTGGAAAACTGTTTTTGTAAAAATTAATAAGACGTTAAACTGTTGAAACTTGTTTTTCATGAATTAAAAACTGGACGCTATGGACTCATGGGAAGTACGGCTCATCCACTAGAACAGACTATAAGAGAAGTTTAAGGCGGGTTGTTTTACGTAATTCCCTAAAGAAATAAGGTTTTTAATACGCTTCCCACGCTGGACCTTTGTTCTCCCGTTTTGTTCGAGTTCGATTGATTTACATGAACCTTGCATGTTCACAACAGTGTCATTGGTTAAAAGTTTTTTAAATTAGTGTGAGGGACAAAGTTTTTACATGCTTCTTTGTACACGTTTTGACACATTTATGTGGAATACCCCAATGGAAATACTTAAAGTCTTATTGCATCCAATCGTAGAACACTTTCACTTGTGTTTAGTCCTCTTTGCAGAACCCTGGACTCCTACCAAACCATGGTGAAAAATCGCCTACTGGTCTGACCTTTGACGATTATACACACGTTCTCTTTGGTCGACATAATTCGAGTCACTGGTCAGACCCTGGACCCGAGCATAAGAAGATACTAAACATCTCTTAACAATTATTACCAAGCAGACTAATGATTTGACAAGTATCATAAATCAAAGAGTTGCATTAAAAACAATTAACAGCTCGACGCTTACTCTTGCCCACTTGTTTACATCAGACACACCTTGGGTAAAAAGTGGACTGCAATGGATCTTAGTCTTAATTAGTAAATTAATTAGGAATTTAATTCTATTAAGAATTTAATTATCAAAAATACTAATTGTTTGAACTTTTATTGTAGATGACTACCTCAGTCGGAAACAATTTGGTATTCAGGAGTTTCTTCGAGAAACAAAAACTCACTGGACCCAACTTCATTGATTGGTACAGACAACTATGTTTGGTACTTTCAACTGAAGACAAGGAATAATTACCTGAGCACCTATCCTAGCGGCCACCAGTTGCACAACCTGGACAGCAAATTCCTCTTGAGGACCTTGCAGCTCATGTTGTATGGGTTAAAGGGCAAAAGGAAGTTGTTGTGCTCATGTTGTTAACCATGGATCTAGATATCCAACGAAATCTAGCTCATCTTGGTGCTTATGACATGCTCCAGGAACTAAAAGCTATGTTTTCCAAACAAGCTGAACAGGAACTTTTGCAGACTGTGAGAGAATTTCACACTTTGTAGCAAAGGGAAAAAGGTCAATCAGTTAGCACCATGTTTTCTAAAAGATGAAGGGCTACATTGACAACTTGGAGCGACTCGGTCAACCAGTTGGTCAAAACCTTGCAGTGAGTCTTATCTTAGTCTCTCTCAATAAGGATTTTACCAGCTTCGTGCGGAATTTCAATATGCACAGCATGGGGAAGACCGTGAATGAACTACATGCCATGCTTAAGCTGCATGAAGAATCGCTGCCAAAGAAAGATGCTAATCCTGCACTTCATGTCATACGAGCAGGAAGGGTTCAGAAAAACTAAAAGAAAAACCGCACAAAGCTGGTAGAGGGGGTAAAGGTATAGGACAAACAAGAGGGCTATGCTCATAACAATGTTCCGATTTGCTCCTAAACTAAGACTCCTCCCCACAAAGAAGATAACCCAGGCAAAGGAACCATTTGCCACCAATGTGTTGAAGTTTGGGCCACTGGAGAAGGAACTGTCCCGTGTCTCTCAACCGAGTTGATGATAAAAGAAGAAGCTATCCAGGAGCTAGCACTTTTGTATTTTTTCACCATGATGAACTCTACTCCTTATCCCTAGTAAATCTGGAATAATACATCTGTTTATTAGGTACTCATATTTGTATTACTACTTAGGGACTACGGGGAAGTAGGAAGCTGAAACCAGGGGCTTTGAGTCTGTACGTGGGCGATGGTCATCGTGCAGCCGTTGAAGCAATTGGAACTTATCATTTAGAGCTCCAAGTGGATAGTTATGTCTTGAACAATTGTCATTATGCTTCCCTCATCACTAGAGGTGTTATTTCAGTTTCACGTTTGTTTGACGATGGATTTATTAATCGTTTTGATGATAACAATGTTATTTTCAGTTCAAAGGATAATCTCTGATTATTCATATGGTTTGTTTCCACGGATGGCATTTTTGCAATTGATATGTCTTGTTCTAATACAAACGATATTCTATGTATGTAATTTACTATATAAAGAGCCAAAATTAAGTTAGACTCCTTCTCACATGTGGCATGTCGTCTTTGGACACATTAGCAAGAAACACATGAAAAGTTGTAAAATGTATAGACTACTCAATTCTATTGACATTAATCATTAGATATTGTATTTCATGCTTGTCCTGGTAAAGATGGGTTGAAAACCCTATTCCACATCATGTGGAAGGTCTAAAGATCTACTGGACTAATACACACCGATGTATTGGCCTATTTAGAAATAATTTCAAGACAGGAGCTACTACTTCGTACCTTCACTGACGATTGCTGTCGTTATGGTTCTATATACTTGCTGAAACATAAACATTGAAAGAGGTTTGAAACCTTAAGGTAATTCAAAGAGGAAGAGAAAACGCAACTCGGAACGACCATTTAATCACTACGTTCAAATCGTGAGGTGAATAATGGTCCAAGAGTTTTTAGATCATCTAAAGGATCATTGGATTTATTGCCCATCCACTCCTCCCTACACGCAACAGAACAATGGAGTGTCAGAGAGGATAAATCGACACTGCTAACATGGTTCGATCAATGACGAGTCAAACTACTCAAACCAAAGTCCTGTTTGGGATTATGCCCTTGAGACTTGCTGCTCGCATTCTCAACATGGTTCCATCTAAGAAGGTTGATAAGACACCATACGAAATATGGCATGGGCAAGCCCCTAAGCTGTCTTACATAAGAGTTTGGGGTTGTGAGGCGTTTGTTAAGCATGATACACTTACCAAACCTAAAAACTTAACCCTAGATCTTTTAGTGAAATCTTCATAATATCCAAAGGAAACAATATGGATATTCATTCTACACCCTTCAAAAATAAAGTATTTATTGCTCGAAATCTGAGTTCTTGAGTCTAAGCTCTGGATCTTAAAACAATGGGAGTGTGGAAGATCTTGAACAAATTCAAGAAGAAGATACAAACCTTTCGGTAGAAACGAGCTTAAATCATGAAGAGGATGATCAAGAAAATTTGAGAACCCAAAGTATATCAATCCCAATTCGTAGGACCACAAGGGACACACCAGTCCCCCACAGATCAATTGCTTTTGTTACATCGAGACTGAGGAACATGCGTTAGGATCTCGTTGAACCCGCTAACTATAAACTGCATTTCTGGATACTGATATCCAAGAAATGCTTAGCGATAAATGTGGAAAGCAATTCCATGAAAGAGCAATATGTATGGGTCTTAAACTTGAGCTTCCTTCCAATGCTCGAACTGTTGTACAAGTGGCTTTTAAGAAAAAGACTGACATGGATGTGCATAACAATCTTTAAAGCTCGTCTTGTTGCAAAGGGCTTCACTCAAACCTACGGGTTGAATATGGAAGAAACCTGTGTTCTCCTGTTGCAGGACATTATATCTATAAGGATTCTCAAACAATAGCCGCGAACTATGACTATGAATAAAGGCAAATGGAGTTCAAACCTGCCTTCCTTAATTACATCTTTTCTGAAAGAAGTCTATATTGAGCAACCTGAGGGTTTTGTGAATCCAAAAATATCCTAACCATGTAGCAAACTTAAGCGTTTTCCATAATATGGACTTAAGCAAGTCATCAAGGCAATGGCATAAGCGATTTGTAATGAAATCAAAGATTTCGGTTCACTCAACATCCAGAAGATACATGTGTATACCTAAAAGCTAGTGGGATTAGTCCGCTAACCTGATTTCTATATGTCGATGACATACTACACAAGGAAAAACATACCAAGGTTCCAAGATTAAAATCCTATCTTGGAAGAAGTTTTGTTATGAAAAATTTAGGGGATGCCGCATATATTCTTGAATCAAGATCTACGCGTGATAGGTCAAAGGCGGTTAATTGGTTTTAAATCACAGTACTTACAATGAGAAAATCTTGAAAAATTTATGTTGAAAATTCCAAGCGTAGGAACGATCCCCATGCAAAAAAGCATAAATTGAGTAATTGTCACAAGTGCTTTCACGCCTGCTAAGAAACACGCATGCATGAAATTATCCCTACGCTTCGCCATAGGATCTAAAATGAATGCTGTGAGATGTACTTGCTTGAATGTAGAGTTTGCACAAAACATACAACCGATTTTAACATAATCCGGGTCAAGAACACTGACTGCCTTTAAAAATATTCCTTAAGTATCTTCGCAATACTAAGGAAATGTTTCTGGTACTTTTGAAACGAGAGCTCAGAGTTTCTTGCTACACTGATGCTGGATATCTTACGATGGCTTGACAACCTAAGATTCGGCAGACGGATAAGAGTTCGTTCTAAATGAGGTGCTTTGACTGGAAAAGTACAAAACAAGTATATTTTGCAACCTCATCTACAATGCGAATAATATCGCTTGCATTTGATGCATCGAAAGAGGCTGTAAGATTCGTAAATTCATTTCTGGCTTGTCATAGATTTCCCCACAATTGAAGAACCCATACGTAATGTATTGTATAATACTGAAGCTCATAGCAATAGCGAAAGATGATGGAGTCACTAAGGTGCAAGACATTTTCGCGCAAAGTTCACTACTTCACGAAACCATTAAGATGGTGATGAGAGGATAGGAAAAGAAATGACACAGATGATAATTTATCTACCCTTTCACAAAGGCTTTGGCATTCCCTAAGCAATCTGAATTAACTAGGAATATCGGATTGTTGCCACAAGTATTTCAGTAACCCTGGTGTTTGATTAGTATTTGGATAATTTGGAATTGTAAGACAGTTTTTAATTTCTGATGAATAAAGATACTTGGGATTTGTTATCATTCATATAATAACTGTTATTCTATATTTGCATGTTTAATCCTTGAATTATTTATCATTCTAATATATCCATTATCGTTAACAATATGGGAATATTTTATTAAGGCAAAAAAAATTTGTGGGGGGGTTATGATTGTTTGTTATATCCTTTGAATATATGTCTGGTTCCCACCAAACCATATGTTTATTCACAAGGGAAGCAAATTGGATACCCCAACATTCGATCAATTACTTTTGGATTCCATGTCATGAGGTAAAAATGTCGAAAATTTTGATAAAGATTGTCCTTAGAGGCTTAGATGCAAGCAAGTTCCTCTGTATTGTGGATATCACTTTGTGATTATACCAAACGTAGTCCAGAAACACGGTAGTTATCAAAGCTATTTTTCGGAGTGGTAGAGAAAGCAACATCCAACAACACTTGTAGTCAATAAAGGATATTTGTTCCGCCACTTAGAAATGTGCAAACGATACCAATGGCCCTCTCCAGCTTTAATCAGCTAAATGAATGGCCGTTCCCAAAGGGTAATGCAAGATGATTCTTGATTACATTGGTATAATCTGAAGTTATTTCCATATGAACGAGAAACATAATGTTAAACTATATGGAATGACTTAGGATCCATAATCATGGTTTAACGCGTTTTTGTTGGTTCAAGCAGCCACGCGAAGAGAATTCAATTATATACAACTTAGAAAAAAAGCCACGAACTAAAAATGACCAAAGTATGCCGGTTTTGGCCAAAGTGCGGCGCACTTTTGAGGCGGTGAAAAAAAAATTAAGGCATTAAATGAAAACAACATTAACACCCGAAGTGCGGCGCACAAATAAGTTTGTACGGTGGTTTTTGGCCCCTGAACAGCCTATAAATACCCTTCATGGCTCTCTCATTTCACACACTCTCATACAAATTAATCATATTCGATTCCACCACTGAAAATAGGGATTTTTGGTGATTAAGGCCTGACAAACCTTTGATCTAAACCACCCTTGGTAACACAATCATCACAACAATTAGGATCAAAGTTAGGAGGAGTTCTTGAAGAATTTGGATGAACTTGCTTGATGTTCATCAATATTTCTAGATTTTAATCCATCCAAGGATGTAGTATTGAAGTGTAATTCAAATCTATAAGCGATTGTGACAGAATTGTTCATAGTTCCCGGGTTTGTCTTTTGAATATGATCTTTTACTGAATTCATGATGAATGTTATGTGATCTTTACTGAATTCATGATAAATGTTATGTGTTTTGTTACTTCTTTGATCATGGAGTAGTTGTTTTATGTTTGTTTGGGCATTATGTGATCTTGTATATGGAGTGTTTAGATACTTGTTTATCGACTTGGTAAAACATATTTTATACAAGAATATAGGCCGAAAGGGTTCTTTATATATGTATTCTATCATTTCATCTAATATATTAGTTATAATAACTTATAAAGGTCGAAAGGATTTATTGTTATTAATCGATATAATCACTAGTTACACTTAAAGGCCGAAAGGATTTGTAACTTGTGATATCTTTATTCTCTAAACTTGTAAACACTATCCTAAACACTTCTATGTCTTAGTGATCATTGCCTAAACAAATATACCTTAATCATTTGCTTGAATCATCCTTTTATAGCTTTCTTTTCAATATTCAATTTATGTACGTTTTGGTTAATTTGATCCGCGACAATCTTATTAACCTTAGCACCTTAATTACAAACTGTAAAAACTTCAATTCTCGTGGAACGACCTGGACTTACCTAAAATATACTATACACGAATAGGGTATACTTGCCCGAGTGTTGTGTTTTTAGTAAAAATCAGTATTTCTAGTTATTATAAATTTAAAGCTTAGAAAACACACATGAGTGACAGTCACATATTTCATACTTTTTTTTCTGACTGTGTCACATACAGTAGAAAAAGACCCACCAAATAACATGCTACTTAACCAAGAGTCCAAGAGTTCTCTACCCAGCTCATGTATAAAATTAGTACTGAAAAATATTGTTACCTAGTCGGTGGGCAAACATTATGGACGGACCCAGTTTCAAAGTTGTCTCAAAGGTAAATCTGCAATTAACAAAGATAAATGCATACATCGAAATAATGCAGAATGTGCTAATCCATGTGCAATTTTTTCCAAATTGCACTTTAAAATTGTATATTTGTGATAACAGTGTGTTAATATTGACAAAAGCAATAAAGATAACGTTATTAACCATTAGTTGTATAAGCAACACATTTACGATCTGAAATATGTGTTCTTGATCATTTCACATTATGATTGAATTCAATTGCTAAGTAATATAAACACGCATAAGCTGCAATAGATATAACAAACATGAAAATGAATGTGCAAGTCTACCAAACACCCTTTTGACTACGGATTCCTGCATTAAACAAATAGGATAATACTCAAAAACTATAAAGTAAAGTTGAGCAAGCAACATGGTTAACTAAAGACTTAAGTTTTTGCTTATTGTTAAGTATCCCACATTTTTCTTATAAAGATTACATCTTATACTATATAAGATTGAGTTGAGGGATTTAAATGGGCAGTATTAATGACATAATGTATTGATGGAGCAGCAAGTTTAAACAATGTTTGAGGCATGAAAAGTTGGAGGATCATGTATGATTTCCATTTAAGAATCCCTACAGTCACCTCCCAAATCAATACATACATCACTACCATCAATTACAACAACATTTACAACCACAATGAATATTCAGTATTTATGATTCAGCCATCTCAAGAGTCTCGCAAGTTACAAAACCAATGAATAACCATCTCAACCCATAACCTCCTAACCGATCACACCCCCTAATTAATTTTAAACCCGCCATCTAATAAGAAAATATGAAGAGATGTTCTAAACTTCAAATAATGTTATGTGTTGTAGACTTACCCATCATCCGAAAACAATGAACACACGCACCACTGGGCACTTTTTTGTTTAATTATGTTTAAAGGTATGTTTTTTGTTAATTTATTTTGTTTATATGTGATTGTTTGATTTGAGGTTTGTTTTTTTTGTTTGTGTTTGGTTAGCATCACCACCGCGGGGCCACAACGACTGCCAAACCACCACCTCTGCCGAACCACCACCACCACAGCTTCATCAACAACACAACGAATCAATTTGTGTTTGTTTTGTTTATGTTTGTTTAAAGGTATGCTTTTCTTTAATTTTGTTTTGTTAACTTATTTTGCTAAAAATTCTGTCGGCAGCCCCCTAATTATATTAATGCATAGTGTATTTGGTTAGGTTGAGTTATTTTGGAGCTTTGCACGTCCATCATCACCACAGTGGCCCACTTCTTTCTTTATTTCTTTCTCAATTCATAAGGTACGTGATTTTGGGATTTTCTTCTGTAAGATTAGGGAGTCAATGCAGAGATCAGCGGAGGAATGGCAGGAACTAAACGACTTTGGAGCTGATCCAAAACGGATGAATATTGCAAAGAAGAATGCTCAAAACAAGGCGAAAAAGAAAACCAAAGCCATTAAGGATCTAAGTCGTTTGCTCAAGGACACCATGAATTTGTAAGATTCTTTATAGTTTTTATGTGATATACTTCAAGAAACAATCTGTGTTAGACTAACTCTGAGTTTCATACATAGCAAGTTTAAGGTGATGATACAAGTAGTGAAAATGCATGCTAACGTTAACCATTGGCAACTTAATTCCTGATATTGGAGATGCCATTATATACAGAATTTTATGTCGTTAGACATAACGAATTTCAAGATATTTCCATTAGCGTATCCACTTCAAGTACGATAGGTTCAGTTTGATTGTGTATTCACCATAATATAGAATCTTACCTGGATATGGGCGTGCAATTGGTTAAAACCATATGAATTTTGTTTACATTTTAATTACATCTAAATTTTGAAATAAAGTTGTTTTGTTTGATTTCGAGCTTCATGAAGATAAGGATGATATTAAGAAACGAAGCAGGTTTGAAATTCCCATTTGCCCTTTTCTGCTATTGACATGTATGTCAGACAAACTTTAAATAAGTTGTTCTCTAAGCGAAACCAGCTATCCAGTGAGAAAATGTGAAATTTAAACTCTTAGGTGGGAAAGTGATAGTTCAATGGGGTTGTTTGGGATTACTTATTTTTATAATAACAACCCTGATACGGTTACTTTGTTCTAAGAAAAGTTCTAAGAAAATGTAAAAATACTAACAACATCGTATTTTGAAAGGGCAGTTAAAGAGTTATTTTTGGTTCGCTATGTTTTTTTGCAGCTGATGTAAGGACATTCAGGTGTTGGACGGACTTTTATTAGAAACTTGAGTAAGTCTGTTGAAGTAATGACGCCGATATTGGAACATAAATTATCTGAGTAGGAAGGGGTTTTTTGACAAATATAAGGACCGCTTTTCTTCTGCTGATGATCAAATTATATATGTTTTTATTGCAAAATTTTAACTAAAGTATTCACCATTCCACTAGCTCTTTAGCTTCTACACCAATTTGTCTAATTATGAATTAAGTGTCACTTCTCTTTTCTGGCCACCAGAAGCCTCACAAGAGCTGCTTTGTTACCATGAATACTCTACATTTTACGATACTTGCATTAACCTAAATTTCGAACCAAACTACACCAACAATTTAAATTTTTCAGGAAGTTTATTTGGACAAGGACAACGTAGTAGTACCAGAACTTCTTGGCACGGTAACATGAAGGGCAAGGATGGAATATACACTATAGGTTTCACATGATGCAGAAAGG
>BQNB010178170.1:0-12895 GCA_026074375.1 Tanacetum coccineum
AAACCAAGCTATAACAAAGAAGTTATGCTATTTGCAAGTTTACGATAATTAAATATATAAAAAGTGTTTTTATAAAAGTATTTTATAAAAACAAATTACTGTTCATCTCAGATACTGTCACACCCCTAAATTTCACTGTAGCGGAAGACTGGATTTGGGATTGTGACTTCATGGGGTGAAGAGGACTTGATACGAGAGATAGACCTCTACATGCCAATATACCAATGCAGACTCCACACATTCCATGAAATAGAACACCTGAGAAAAATATTGCTAAAGTGTCAACATAAAGTTGGTGAGTTCATAGGTTTTGTTGTTTGATAATAGTGATGAACCACAAGATTTATAACCATAGTATGAAATATAGTAATCCTATATATCACAATGAAAAGTATTTACTATTGTCTAAGCTCATGACACCGAAACGTTAACATGTATCATCATAGATAGGCCCATGCAGATGCTCAACCCACGACATCCGTAACTGACTCAAATGAAACTGTGTTTGCCTGACTAATGTCAGTCCAAGACAAACAGGGATGTCAATCTCGATAGATCTATCCATAACATTCGCGCTTACGAGTAATTAACGGTTCATGATAAATTGGGCACTACATCAAGTTGGGTTGAGTAGGGACTTAGACCCAATAGTAAATCAGTAAATGTACTTGTGTTCAACTGTTAAAGATAAGCAATGTTCTTACCCCAAAAGATGATTTAAAACAGTAAAGTAGGGGCTATGAAGACTCACCTTGTCAAATAGTGACTCAGTCAAACACCTAAGTAATTATGACAAAGTCTGAGTTTACATTCCAAATCTTAATGTATGAAATGAATTATGCAAATGAGTCATAAAAGGGCATTGTCGTTTATGTGATTACGTTTTATGTTTTCAAAATGTTGGTTAAACCGTTGGCTCTAAGTACGACCTTACATTTATAAGTATCTTATACCAGAATTTATACTATCACGCGTCGTAACTTATATTTACAAGTCCATGTGATTTACGTCTAGAGAAAATGTAAACATTATTTGTAAGTTACTAAGTTTATATATTTTATGTTTGGTTTGTCTATATCTATTGTTTAATATTTGTTGCATGTTGATTATGTTTATCACTTGATATTTGTTTATGTTTGTTTATGTGTTTAATCTATCATTCAACTGGATCTAGTGATATTGTAGAATACTAGTAATCTATAACACCAAAGAACAATAAAGAATTCTAGAGAGAGAAAGTAGATTGTAGGAAGGTTCTAGTGAGAGAAAGTAACAAAGAAATAAAGATTAGATTATGTGTGAGAAATGAACCAACCAACACCCTCTTCATGTGTGGAGAGGGTGCTTTCCATATGTCTTTGGCCCGGTTAGCTTACTAACATTACATATGATTAATCTATGAGCTATGACTATCTATATTGGAAGTGACTGATACTTTTCGTATTCCTAACAATCTCCCCCTAAGGGAGGTCACTCCAAATTACAAAACTTAAAACCTAGCATACTATGCTTTGACTTTAGTCTTGAGCTCGTAGTCTTTAAATTCAATCATTAACTTGTGAATTGATGTAGTGATCTTTGACTTTAGGCTTTGGCTTGTATCTTTGACTTGACATGAATATGATCTTGAACTTCTTGAGATCATCAACCAAGCATAATCTCTTTTCATCATCTTGTGATCTTTTGACTTCTTGTGATCTTGTAACTTCTGGACCAACATGCTCATAATGTTCTTGACGTTGAAAGCGTGTGTAAACATCTTTCTTGATATTCTTTAACTTTAACACTTCGTCACTTATGGAGGACGTATGGTAACAACTTAATACTTCGTCACTTCAAGAAAGAAGTACGGTATCAGAGTAGCGGAAGTCTTGAAACATGTACTTGAGCTTTGATGATGTCTTTATATATATCAGTCGAGTATGAGCATGTGGTATTGGCTTTGACTCATCATCGGGAAACTGCTACCACCGTCAGGAAATCTGCATAAATGGGTTAGTGATAAACAACATATATGGATGAAAGTGGCTTTGTCACTTCGTCGAATACGGTTGTAACAACCACGGTTCCCTGTTATTCAGTATAAATACTGCCTGTGATTAGGTAGAATTCCAAAGAATCTCCTTGACAGGGTTTCGCAGCTGCACTAGCCGTTCTTATTACCGGAGCGTCTCAAAGCAGACAAACTGATAACGAGTGAATCGGTTAGTGATACTATTCCGATTAAGTCGGTCAATTAGTTGTTCCATCTTTCATATGTCCTGATACCTATGTGAAGCTTTCCATAGAATAAGATTAAAAAATTATTTAAGAAATCAGTCAGTGTTGTTAAGATGCAAACGGGTTTTTATAACACCCAACAGTTTTAACTTTTTAAAATTCAACTGGTCAATTCATAAGCTGAGACCGAATTCGATTATCCAGTATCATAATTTTGATCTGTGTAGGATTCACAGGGTACACCTACAAGAGCTTGTTTGATGTTGGCTCAAGCAGGATTTCCATCTTCATTGTGAATACTTAAGTATCACTCGGATGTTTTGGCAAACTCTGATGTTCTGGCAAAATCACAAGGATAATGCGTAGGACTCTTGATATATTTCTTGTTTTCACATTGTGTGAATAAGCAAGAATATTTTGGATAAGTGTCCTAATAAGATTTATGGATAATCTCTTTTATGGCTCTAGACTTAACAGTTCACTTTGGTTTTTAGTAATCGAAGGCGGGAGCAGACTGCCACCTTTTCAATACCAACTAACTCGGAGTGAGAAAGTCGATAAAAATAAGTTTAATATCCGTGAGAAATGAAACAAGAGTCTTTTGAGAGACCTTAAGTGACTAGGAAGGGTTGTGCGTTGCGTCACTGGGTCCATGATAACTGTCTTTAATACCAGATAATAGCTTAGAGTTTTTGATAGTTTATGTATTGACCCAGTTTCTGCCTAAGTGTAAGGAGGGCTTCTTTTTTTTCACCCTTTATTTTAACTTTTCTTTTTAATTCTTCAACCCCTTCAATGATTACCAAGACTTCATAACCAGTACCTTGTTGGGTTTGTTCCAGTACTAGCTCCATCTCAGTCGGCACTATTCCCTTATTCTCAGTTTTATTCCTTTTTTATATCATACATATGGACTTCTACACTAACTAGTGGAATGTCCCTGGGTAGATCCCTCTGGTTCTGGCTAGGTCGTAGGATCGAATACCTAATCCTAACCACCTTATAACTCCAAGTAATTACAAACATAGTCGGTCTTTTGGTATTATTCTCAGCCTTAAAACCATTTGAAATTGCTCCCCTTCAACATGTGCATCGATATTCGAAAATGTTTAGCACACGAAGGGAGAAACTTGCACTTGAGTCCTTAAAATCACATCTTTAGCCTTATATTTTAATCACATTTCCCCGCTTATCAAAAATGTCAAATCTCTTGATATTTTAGATATCAATTGATTCAAATATTAATGGTTTCAGGGAAAAAATATCCAATTATTAACAAGCCATATTAGGAACATTTTTAATGTTCCCCCTTAATTTATGAGGGTATTATATATATAGTGTTGAGTAAGTTAATTTGAAAAATTTTGAATTTATTGAAAATTTCTAGAAAATTCGTACTCAAACACTATTTATATTGCCTACTATTATAAGTCTATATTACATATTCACAAGATTCACAAGATAATATTCTGAGATTAGACCTGACGATTAAACGGTATGCGTCATAAGTTTGTAGTCCATCTCGAGTTCCCGTGCACCAACCAATCGCTTTAGTTTTCTAATGATTTCCCTTTCTCGCAGCTGCTTATAAATCAACTCAATCATAAGACACCGATCTCTTTCGGTCAACATCCATCCACTTTCTCTTTGGAATCTCCTTGTTGTAATCCAGATGAAAGTTGAGTACTCTGTGATGAATCTCATCGCGAACAGACTTGAGTGTGCCATCCGAGAACTTGTACAACTCATCAGCTCGCAAAACTCTTCATAGCTCGCAAAACTCTTTTCTGTTTGTCCAGGTCTTCATAGACAATTCCTGGTGGATCGTATGATGGAGTGTAGGGTTCTTTGAATTCAATCTCGGGAAAGGTCTTATGAGGTTTGGTGATGTTAAGTTTCTTCTGGTAACTCTCTACACGTGCTTGTAAAATCTTTGACACGTCTCTTGAGGATTAGTTCTTGTAAACATTACGAAGAAACCACAATAAGTCAAATAACATTGTCGCGAGAGGTGGATTTAGCTTGTGTGACACAGCAAGAGAAAGCATATCCTATCAATGTCGTTCAGGTGTAGATCAACGAAGTCACCTTTTTTAAACTTATAAATCTGTTGATCGGATCTTTTCACCACAATCTCTTCTTAAGTGACCATACCCGTGCAATTTCTTGACACTAACACTCTTTACACCAAGAATCGCCTTAGTAGAATAAACATTTTGCTTGGAAAATTTGCTTACCTGAGATCGGTAGCAAAGTTTACGCCTTTCACCCCAGTGCTTGATTCCCTTTACAACATCTTTGTCATACACATGTTTAATGGTACTCCAAAGTGTAGGGACCATGTCTTCAATTCCTTTGATCTCATACCGAGCAGCCTTTGTCTTCATAATTGATGTGGTGTATGTTACCTCTGGATCAAAAGTCTTCAAATACTCCAGATCATCGTTGAAGAAGTAATCAGCAGCAACGGTTTGATGACCTAGGGGACCTTGTAAAGGAAGAGGCTTAGATAAATCAAACGGGTAACGATCTCCTTCTGGATTATTCTAATCAATTTTGTCTATTAACGCATAAAAGCACTCTTAAAAGTTGTACTCAAGCTCGATACTGCTAGAGCAAGTGCCTTTTAACAGATTGAAGGCATGTCCTAACAAGATATCTTGAGTAAGATTTTCAATTTTGAGTCCATTCAACACGTACTTGGAGAAGTCAATAGGAGTGGCCATGAGATTGTTGAATGTTAGAGGATCTTTTATAGCAGAGACCATTTGATTGAACTAAGGCTATTCTGGTTGATCAAGTACAACAAGACGCTTGTTCCATTCAGGATCAGGAGTAGGAGGCCTTGGAGGTTGCTTGAACAAGTCTAGGTTTAGAGTCTTTCTTGTTTTGAGTTCTGATGTGTCTTGTGGTGGATTATCATCACGAGCTACATCACCACCAGCATCATCCATAATCACCTCAACAATAGGTTCTTCAACTGGTTCCTTTTTCGGAGTAGACTTACCAGTTTTAGAGCCTTTAGTCAGAGTTTTACCTTTTGGGGTATCTTTGGTGGAGGATGACTTCTTAGAAGACTCATACTCTTTTGTTCTTCTCCTCTTGGTATTCTTATCCTGTTTTGGTCCAGCTGGAGGGTCTTCATCATCATCATCGTCATCGTCATCATCATCATGTTTCCTCTTGTGGTCTTTAACTGTGTCAGCGACTCCCTTATCCATTGCGTTTTCATCTTCAATCAATGCTTCTGTGAGTGCATGGTACAATCGATGATTGGCAGGATTTCTGTTAAAAGACTTGTTTGTATGCATGGATTGGTAGAGAGCGCTTTTCAGATCATACTCTTTGAGAGCCGCCTTGTTAGTAGACTTGATTGTAAATTGTGGCTTCTTTTGCTTCTCAGCTTGTTCCTTCTTAATCTTGAGAATATCTGAAGGACTTTTCTCAGATTCTTGTTCAACTGTTGGTGTCGGTTTCTTAGTTAACTCAGGAAGATGTCACAGAGAATATGTTTGAATAAGATTTGTTGTATGTTTCTTTAGTTCCTTTTGAAAGACATCTCCAACTTTGGATCTAAGATAGTTATCAACCACAGATGTAAATTGAGACTTAAGAATAGCAAGAGCTTCAGTAGAGTGATCAACAGTTTTTATCTCGGACATATCTTTTTCAAATTTTGAAACTCTTAATTCAACAGCAGTGAGTGCATTAGATTCAGAAAGAATAGTGATGATGGTTGGAGCAGCAGTTGTGACTGGTTGTATAGGAATTGGTGTTGTTGTTTGTTGAGGTACAGGAGGTGTGGTGGATACAGATAGAGGAGGTAGAGTTGTTGCAGTGACTATCAAAGAAGATTCTTGGACAGGTGTGAGAACTGTGGGTTCAAGAATCACAGATACAAGTACACTAAGCATAGATGGAGGCTGGGTATGTGGAACTTTAGACTGGATCTTAACTTCTAATAATGAATTAATCTCTGTATTTGTAGTGTCCTTAACAGTACTAACCAAAGAAGAATTAGAAGAGAGTTTAAGGAATTGATCACCAAAACCTGAAGATACAGATAAGCTAGAGCTTGATAGAGAGAGTTCGGTCTTCTTGGCATCATCCTTTACTTCTGAAGTCTTTTTAGCATCTGCTTTTGCTGCATCAGTAATCTCTTCATCACCTTTATTAGAATCATCAACTTCAGCATTAGTAATCTCTTCATCCTCATCCTTACGCACACGAATCTTGTACTTTTTGATATCATCCTTATCGGATTTAGTTTTGACATCTTCATCATCAACATCTTATGCATCACTGATATGATCATCGCCTTCATCATCAACATTACCATCTTTATCATCCTTCTCAACATCATCATGATCATCATCAGTATGTTCACTGTCTTGTTTATCTCCCCATTCCAGAATAACCTTCTTTTCTGTAATGTCGTTTTCCTCATCGGGAACCCCTGGTTTAATACTAGTTCCTTTACTTGAGGTAGCAGAGACGATTATGGACTCATCTGGAACCCTTGGTATAGTACCAGTTCCTTCATTTGAGCCTCCAGTACCTGGTTGTCTTTTGCTTGTCTTCTTACTTTCCTTAAGAGCTTGCATAATGTTTGTAGCTTCTTGTTCTGCTAGAGTAAGAAATGGAGCATCTTTAAGCTTAGACTTTGAAGTGGCGGGTTTTGACTTTAAAGCACTTGGAGTGTCTTGAATGACTACACTCTTGGAACTTTTACCACCAGACTTCTTCTTTAGAGATTTAGGAATAGATTCAGTCACGATCCTTGCATGAGTAGCATGGACTTGTCTAGCTGCTTCTGCTTCTTCCACTTCAGTTTGGCTGATAGACTTGCCTAGCTCCAAAGCAACATCAGGATCATCAGAGATAATGTTATCATCAGCAGACAGTGTGACTTTCTTCTTAAATCTTCTCTTACTAAAAGTCTTTTTCGTAGCTGGTTCAGGTTCAGGTTCAGACTCTTCAGATACATCGACAGTTTCCTAAGAGTCATCAATAGTCTTCTTTCCTTGTGAACCTTTGCCTGTGATCTTCTTGGGGCGAATCTGACCAGTTGAATATTTGATGAACATCTGATATGATTCTGATTGCTTGATTGCATTAGTCAGCATCACAATAGGAATGGGAAGTCCATATTCCTGATAGTCTTCACCTATTCTGACAAACTTTAACCTGCTTACAATCTCATCATCTTTGATTTAATAATAGTGCTTGTGATTGAGGTTAGTGAGAGACTTGTGTTGTTTTAAGAAGTTGTTGATGATGATTTTGGTGAATCGGGGATATGGAATGTTCTCACGTCTTGATATCTTTTCTTTCCTGTGATCAATCTGGTAAGCAACGTCTTCCCAAATCAACTCAGGATAGTCGACATTTTCTCTGTTGAACATCCCCCATAATATGTCAATTCTGGACTTTCTGAGTTTGTCATTGCTTGCAGTCTTTCCAGAGAGACACTTGTTGATTATAGCTTCCAGAGTTCTCCATGGCTGATGCATATGATCCACAAACATGTTGGTATGCCTGTTCAGTAGACCCTTGTAGCCAAGATCAATGAGAAAGGTGAGTGATGTATCATCATCAGGAACACCCGTGAAGTCTACACCTTCCACTCTTGGACAGATATCAAGGATTGTCCTAAAGACTTCAACATTGAAAGTACACTTCTTGTTAGCTAGGAGGAATTGATAAGACTCAGTGTATTTAACCTTCTTGATAGTGTACCAGAATTGCTGCATAAAGATTTCTGGGACATCTGCAGATATAGTAAAAGCCTTGAAACACGTGGAATTCTTGATTATGTCAATGACCACTTGAAATCTCTTCCTTTTGTGGCAAAATGGTTTCCAATCTGATATTAGAAGAGCTGATCTTGACTCTCTCAGTAGAAGGAACCCACTTTTCATCACGAGAAGCAACTTGTTATGTTTCTTGAGGATTCATGATTCTGCTTAAGAATTAACCAATATAGTTTATATACATAACATATATATATATTACTGATTATTTTGGTTATCCTTTGATGATATGATTGGACTATGATTAGGTTTCATGTAAACGTGACATAATTACTACACTCGAAGAATAAGTCAACTAAGGTCAAAAGTCAAAAATCGACTCAAAGTAGTCAACATGACATTTCTAAGGGTGCTTAGGACACACATTCAATTAGAGTGCAACAAATGAACATTCAAGCAAAGCAAGTTATGATGCATGACACTAAGTATTACAGAAATTTTAAAAAATTTGGGCAGAGTTTCCTTTTGCATAATGTCATATTTCGCTTGGATGTGTACCTGACATGTTTCTCGTAAAAACTGTCATGTTTCGCTTGGAATCAAACTTACATGTTTCGCTTGGAATGAAAGAAACATGTTTCGCTTGAAGTTGAGTAAAACATGTTTCGTTCAAAAAAACATGTTTCGCTATATTCAAGCAAACATGTTTCGCTTCATTCATCAAAACATGTTTTGCTTCGTTCAAAGCTACTTATCGTAATTTTTACCAAGTAAAAAGCCTTTAAGCACATCAACCAATCCTCACATATCAATAATATCACCACAGGATCAATTTCCACAAACATTAAATAACATTTTGATGCTTCCATTCAAAATTCGAGCACACAAAGAAGACAATCTCATGGCCAACAGGTTAAGGACCATTTAGGAAAAAAAACTAACAACTTAGGAGCCCAACAAAAGTTTACACGCACACTATGAACATCTTATGACCAATCTTAAACCATTTTTGATGTAACGAGCCTAGAATAACTACTTTTCCAAGTAAAAGAGCATATAGAAGGCAAGAACATGATCTAATAGCATAAAGACACTCATAAATGGCTATTAAACACAAACCAACAACTATTCATTCCTATAACACATATTTCGCTTTATTCATCAAACACAAATCAAAATTTCTCACAAATGGTTAAGATAAATGCAAAACTGTTTCACACGCATCTTATTCGCACCCTAACGAACAAAACCCCTCAATCAATTAAGCAAAAACTTCTACTTTTTACTAACGAACCCTAATTCGTTTTTCTTTGATTAAGAGAGCAAAAAGGAGTTTAAAGCTAATTTGATTTACCTAGATACTGTGGAATGGACAATGAACGAATAGAAGTGAATCTTTTGCCTTAAAAAACACGTTTTGATTCCTAGGTTTGAAGTGAGCGAAATGTGTAGAGCGTTTTAGGGGTGTTTGGATTTTTTAAAATAGGTGTGTGTGAGTGGAGCAAAATGTGAAAAAAATGTTATAACCGGTTTATGTTTCGAAATTTGGCAACAATGGTCCTTGTGTTTCAAATCTAATTCTATTCTTCATTTAAACTTAGTATTGAGTCTAAACTAATTTATAGAAATGACATATTTAGCACCTTAATGTTATAACAAAGGTTTTAAGCCCTATATTTTGCCATTTAGTCCCTAAAGGTTAAAGCCATTAACATCTTAAGACCAATCGAGTTACAAATACATTAACTCCCCTTTAATTGATAATCCGTTATTGATAAAAACCTTTTTCCATTTATTCCGATATGACATTTTGAAATATCCTTTTTGAAAGAATTTGACTATTTCTCCCCCTCAAATAATATTCTGTTTTCTATTTAGAGAGCTGTAGATATTGTTTGAGTGATAGAAACTTCTTTTAAAAAATATTTTCAGATGAGAAACTGATATGTTTAATTATTTTTCTTAAACCAACACCATTAAAAACAAGATTTATCTCGTTTACATAAATAAATGCACTGACACGTACACTTATTTGATATAGGAAGCACTGGTTGTGTTGCAAAGTAAACACAAGCCTTTAAATGAATATCAAGTAATTCATTCCCGAGAAAATAAATTCTCGTTGAGAGGCCAAGTTCTCGTTTTGAAATACTTGCCTTTAAGATGATGATCGGGTTGCTATCTGAAATAATAGCAAGCCATATGACATATTTTCTATTCGAACTTTATTTAAAGCTTTGTGCCATTATTAAATGGCATTTCTAAGGCCGTAAATATTATCGATTCTAGAAAAAACATGTTATAAAAACTTTTTTGTATAATGCAATCTTAACCCATCTGATGGGCCGGGAAAGCCCAATAGTATATCTATGAAGACTGTGAAGACCAAATGGGCCCTCAATCAATTACAACAGCCCATTTGTGTGCAATTGACAAAGACTGTGAAGACTTTGAAGGCCCAATCCTAGCCCAGTTACAGCCAATCTCAGCCATTGTACACACAAAACCCACTCCATAACCTTATTGGGCTTGAAAAAGCCCAATAACCAAACCTGTACCTTATTGGGCCCAGACACACTCAATGGGCCCAATACAAGCCCACACACCTTATTGGGCCCAAACCCAAACCCAATGGGCCCAATACAAGCCCAAGCCCAACAAAAGCCCAAAATCCATTTTTATAAACTTTAGGGGGGCTAAATTGTCATTTTTAAAAGTGTTTTATAAAGAAAAATGGAAAAATAAAGAGAAGGACTTAATCTGCCAAAATGCAATACTTTTTCTCTTTTAAAACCAAAGGGGCAGTTTTGCAATTTCCCTAAACCCTTTTTAATTCTTTTCTATAAAAACCAGAGGGACCTGATTTGCTATTATTCAAACTCTTTTTTATTCTTTAGTTATAAAACAGCAGGGACTAAAGTGGTCACTTTCCAAACTCCCTTTATAACTAAAAACGGGCCAAAAAGAAAATGAAAAGAGTGAGAAAGGTGGAGGACTATTGTTGCATCTTTTCCAAACTCACCTTTTAAACCTTCGACCCACTGTGTACTATAACCGTTTACCGCCAAAACCCAAACAACCCCTTCCCACGGTTTACAGCTCACCCCATCACCTCTCAGTACCCCCCCAATTAATGTCTCACCCTTTCCCACCTCCCACTTGTATTTGAGACCTGCCATGTTGGCAATCTACACAAACCCGAGACACCAATGGCTGAGGATGAGTTGATAAACTAGCACAAAGCAATCCAAGGGCTAGGATTGGATGAGGGCCTTTCTACACTCGCAACAAACACAAGCCAAGACCAAGGCACTTCACTTGAGCCTCTATAAAAGAGAGAAGCCCAAGCCGAGCAAGACACACCCTGTTTTTATTTTTAGTGTAATTTTTATTAAGTCTTTTTAGCAATATTTATAATTCTGTCCTATTTCAAAAGTTTATATTGTAACTTCTTTAATATTAATGAAAGTTTAAAGGTTTTACTTCAAAAAAATTGCAAGTGACCATTGTCGAAATTTCAAGCCTCACAATAGCTCTAACTCTGTCTATTTTATATAAAAATGTGTTAAAGTTGTTAAATACTTACTAGTGATCACCTTTTCTCAGCCTTCCCTTCATTAAAATTCAATTAAAAACGTGTTTCATATATTTAAGGGGGTGTTTGGCATAGTCTTTAAAATGGGTAATATTGGGATTGGTATGGGTCAAACACACTCAGCCACTTTTGGCTGAGTGTGTGGGCTTTATTAGGCCAAATTAATCACAAGTTTTAGTTAAAAATCAGTTTGTGAGAACCCTTTTATTTTCTGTCAAAAATTTACCAAGAAAAAGTGAGCTAAACCACTTAAGCAGTTTAAACAGCTTAAGCACATCTTTCTTATGCTTATTTAGTTGTTACTAGCCAAAAGAAATGCCCCTTTGTTCTGTCATAACCAATATACCCAAGTAACTAATTATGTCCAAGTGTAGAAATCTTTTGAAATAACCATATTCAACACCAAATATCAGCAGGTTTAAGTTCATCAAAATATCTTAAATTTTGGAAATAAGCTCAAATATGTCCCTTTTCAATCTGTTTGAGTTTGGATTTGGGTAAAAAGCCCTTGAGAGCTTATTGGATAAGCCAAAAAAGGACCCTTCAGTCCTGTTTGACCTCCCTGGTGCTGAGCACCATTATTTAGCCCATCTTTTCTAGCTTATTTTAAATTAAGCCATAGGTTATTATTGCCTTTTAGCATAGCTTATAGGTAGTTCTTTTAGGTTCAGCAGCTTCTTTCCCTTAGATTGCTTATTAATATAGCTTAATTTAGGTTAAAAAGTCCTCTTTTTCTGTCTTTTATATAAAACTGTTACATAGCTTATTTCAATTTTAGCTTATCTTAGGGCTTATTAGGTTACCTTAGCTTATAATTAGGACTCCCTTTGCCTTAGTAACTGTTTCCTATAGTTTTATAGCTTATTGTACAGCTTAACCCCAAAAAGAAAAGAAAAATAAGCCCATAAGCTGTTATAAGTCTGCTGTCAAAGAAAAGCTTCATTTCTGGCTTATTTATTGGGTTTAAGTTCATACAACTTTTACAAAAGTTACTCCCCTTAAGCCCATGAACAACTTTGCTTTTTTGACTTTTGCTAAATAAGCTCGTTGGACTTAGGTTGTAAGTCGTGGTCCTTCTCAGGGACTGTTTGTGTAATTTACAAATTTATAGTTAACATTGTTAGTGCCTATTATCTAAACCTTGTTACTCTGTTAGTCCTATCCCCATTTCCCTGTTAGTCCCTTAGGTTAACAGCCGCTACTCTTTTAGTTATTTATTTAATTAATTTAGGTTAAAATCTAATTAGTTTAATTACTTTAATTATAAACAGTAAAATTTGGGCATTTTTATATTTTTAGAATTGTTAACTTTTTCTTTATTTAATTT
>BQNB010178171.1:0-12895 GCA_026074375.1 Tanacetum coccineum
TAACCTTCGTCACTCATCATTACGGAACTCTATTGAACGAGCATTTGGTGTATTGAAGAAAAGATTCCCTATAATTAGAAGTACAATAGAACTATTCTACTCATGCGATACACAAGCAGACATATTCTTGGCATGTTGTATCTTGCATAACTTTTTACTTGAGGTAGATCGTGACAAAGAACTTGAAGATGAAGTGATAAACGAGATGCTAGATGCATCACATGATGAAGAACCCCAAGGACCAAGAGACACGGATGATAGAGGAGAACAAATAATAAACTCAATTGCAAATGACATGTGGAGTGATTCGAATAATGAAATTAATATGTTTAATTGTTTTTTGAGTATCTATTGTCGTTTGTCATTTGATGCATAACTTGTCTAGACTTTTTTTGGTTATTTTATTCATCATTATTAGAAAATAAATTATCAGATATTTTTTGTTTGCTTATTCATGTTTAGAAATTTCTTACATAATCAATTACATGTAGATAATATATTGTTTTGTTTGATATATTGACGGTTCTTAAATGCATGGAATAATGGTTATATGTTTGTTATATAGGAAGAAACAATGGCGAAAAATGAAAATGATAGATCTACCAAAAATGCAACTGATGGAGCTACCATAAAAAAGGAGGCACTTTCATGGAATGATCAGATGGATGCCGCATTCATCTAGGCTTTGCTTAAAGAGCAAAATGCTAGGAATAGACCTAATGGGAATTTCTTGTCTCATGCATATAATAACATAGTGAAGGCGTTAAGTGATAAGTTTAATATTACTTTTGAGAAAGAAAAATTGAAAAATCGAATCAAGACTCTCAAAAAGTACTTCAACCAATTCCATGATGTTTTCAAAGAAGTTTCATTGAGTGGCTATGCATGGAACCCAAGTACCAGGCTAATTGAGGCTGAAGATGATGTTTGGGAAGCACTCAAGAAGGTATGCACTATATAATTCATGTGAAATTAATGTTTTTGATTTTTTTATTAATCATATGTAATGTATAGGATAAACCTGATGTTTATGAGCTGAAGACAAAACAAGTTAACTGTTATGATGAAATGTATGCTTTGTGGGCAAAAGATAGAGCTACGGGTACTTGTGCTCTAACTGCTAAAGAGAAAAAAAAAGCGACTAAACAATGATTAAGAAGCAGAAACAGTTGAAGAAATTGATCACTTGACTGAGAACAACGTGATCAATTTAGATAATATCAACACTATCGATGACATTGTTACATCACCAACACCACAATCAATTGGTAAGCTCCCAACTAAATCAAAGAGGAAAAAAAGAAAGGTTGATGAATTGGATCCATACCAGGATAAGATTGCTAATTCTCTTGATAATATAGTTCATGCTTTAGACATGAATTCTAAGATACTTGGTTTATTTAGAATATATATTAGTAGTAGTTTATTGTTCATATATATTATATTGATCTTGTTGTTATCTAATTGTTATAAGGTAATTGAAAACTCTCGTCCACATCTGTATACTGGGGGAGAAATTTACGAAGAACTGAAGTACATGGGACTTGAAGGCCGAGACTTATAGCTTGCATATGCGTTTTTTCTAGAAAATCCGGTCAAAACACGTGGACTGTTTGGTTGCCCTATTCAAGATAGATTGATTTATCTGAAAGCAACCGTGGGACTAGGGGATTCTGAAGATTTTGATACCCGTAGGTGATGATGTTCACTTAAGTTGGAAACTTATTTATGTTATTTCCTGCTTTCTACTTTAGTCCATGTTATTATGTTCAAGTACTCTTGCATATCTGGTCTTGTTAGTGTGTGGGTATTTCATTATGACTTTCGTTTATGTTTAGCATTACTACAGTATGACTCGAGTTCGTACAATGTGAATTCAGTTTTTTATTGCTAGCCGTGACTACCTATGTTTGACTTGTGTGTATGTGCTGGTATTCTTTTTTGCAATTATCATTCGAGTACCTAATGTCAGGTTGTGAATTAAGTGGCTTACATCCATTTAGTTCGTGAGTTATTTGCTATGTCTCCAGTAATGTGTCTGTGGGTAGCAGTCTCTCTAACTGATATATGCAGTGCATTGCTTGTGGCTTATCAGTTTACTTTAGTTTGTTATATATGTTTAAGTACACTTGTCACATAGAAAATGCATGGATGTATGATGTAGCTTTTGCTCTTTGTTCACATAGGATACTAATGAGAGCAGGATGCATAAAAAAGAGAGATATGGACATTTTATGATCCACACTCGAGCATCAAGCCACAAAAGACTACTTGCTTTATCCCATTACTTGTTTTATTTACATTAAATAATTCATATCAAATAAAGCCAAAAGCATCATGCCATAATTTTTAATTTTGTTTCGAGGGCAAAAGCATCAAGCCACAATTTTGTTTTTCTAGATATTCATGCACTTTATGTGTAGTTTCGAGGGTAAATTTGTAATTTTGTTTGTTGCTCCTTCCATTCCTTTGTACTAAAATTAAAACTAAAGAACATAATTTTTAATAACCACTTTCCCCGTCATCCCATTACTTACTTTTTCCTTCCTTTCCTATCCGTTCCATCATTTAAAATTTAGACTTGAGAACAGAGCGTTAGTTTCTATCTTAAATCAAAGTACTAAAAGCATCCACTATGGTTGGTGGAGCTTTTCAATAGGTTTATAACATGTCAAATCATAAATTTATAAACATTTTGATATTATAAACCTCATACCACTATGCATAAACCTTTTATAACAATATAAAATACACATGCATTAAATTATGAAAAGTCTAGGATCTTAGACCTCTTCATGCTACTACATAGATAACTCACTATGGTTGAAACAAAAGATAAACTTTTTTGTAGGTTATAAATCTTTTCATAAACCTCCCAAAGTGGATGCCCTAAGGGTATTAAAGGGTAAAATAGACATTTTACTTTACTTTGTTTTTAAAAACTCTAAGTTTTTAAGATACTTTATAAATGTTTTATAAGTAGTAAAGATAAGGTAAATCATATTGTGGAAAACTAGAAAGGGGGTTGAATAGTTTTACTTTTCTAGTTTTACCTATTAAAAATTTAATTTCATAAACTTTTAGTTAATTATTTGTTAGAATATTTTTGATCTAGTAACAAATATAAATTAATAAATGCTTATAAGAAAGAAATAAGTGCAAGGATATATATGACACAAGTATTTATAGTGGTTCGGCTACAAAGACTCTTTCCTTTCCTTACTCCACTCCCCGAGTCACCTACGCGAGAGTTTGTAAACACTAGTCACCAAACTCTTTTAACTGGCGGAGAAGCCTCACAATGTCGCTTACACCTTTTAACAGTACAAAGCTAAATATCGGGTCCTAATACGGTGGAACCAACCCTACATCGCTTACCCTTTATTCGGTACTAAGCTAAATACCGAGTTTTAACATAGGTAGAACTAACCTTGCATCCCTTTCAACACACAACCAAAATAATATATTATAACACACAAGAACTAGCCTAAATACCCTCGGCATATTACAAGAAATTATTTTAATAAATGTGATGTATGAGATGATGATCTAAGATCAGTAGATAGATCTACATGTGATGGGAGATGCTTGCGACAAGTGAATCTTGAGGCTTGTTCCCGTATGCAGACTTAGTTACATCTTCTCCTATTAAAAAATCACCAAAACTAAAACATGATATGAAACATGATCTGAGATTAGAGGTCAGGAGATGCAAGAGAGAATGTGTGTGTGAATGGATGCTAAAACAAGAGAAATGGCTTGGTATTTATAACCAAATTTTGATACCGTAGCCCGGTTCCATGCGGTACCTTCCTTGTAAGGTACCGTCCAGTGTAAACACATGGAACTGACATTTATTATTCATCGGTTCCTACCAGATACTTTTATAAGAAGGTACCGGCCAGTGTTTCTAAAGGGAACCGGCTATCTGACGTTAGTTATGAATTTTTGCTAAAAAATATTTTGTAATCTTTAAGGGATTTTCCCAAGATTTGGATGATGTAATGAGGTAAAATTATTTTTATTTTCTTTATATTACTTATTCAATATGATAGTAATACAAGTTCCTTTTGTGGACAAAAATAATAAGTTTGTTTGGAAATCAAAACGTAAAGATATTATTTGTTATGTAAACAAAGTATCCGAGTTGATTTGTACAAATATATAGACGACAAATTATGACATGTGTAGATTAGATTATGTGAGATAATAATAACGGACGATGATTATGATAAGTAAGACGAATGATGTAAACGATGGACATAAATATGATGGATAATGTAGATGATTATTGAGTTAGAAAACTATTGGTTTAAAACATATAAACTTTATTTTCTACTTCTGATTTTTTTATGATTGTTATTGACAAAACATGAATAGATCGTAAAATATAAATAAACATTTTTACGGCTTATTTGTATTAACAACCTCCCCCTTTTTGTTGATGACAAAACATAAACTTATTGCAAGTAAACTATAAAAATTTTAAGTTGTAAATTGTAGTTTTTACTTCTTTCTTCCCCTTTTTGTCGAAACGTAAAAAGCATCGAAGAAAAAGTAACCAAAATATGTGATGATATTAGAGAATAAATATGAGAAGAACTGACGAAAGTCAGATCAAATGATGATTCGAAATGAATTGAATGTTATGCTCCCTCTTGACGAAAGCTCCCCCTTAATGAGGGTATCATGGAATCCAAATGGATTTTGAATGCTACAAAAAAAATGTTAGTAATATGACTTAATATCAAATTATAAGCTCCCATTGGGTCGGGGAATACCTTCAAAAAGAGAGGAGGTTATTTCTAAAAATTTCACGAATAATCAAGAAGAAGAAATAGAAATTAAAAAGAAATTTGACCTTGTGTACCCAGTTCCTCCGGTTCCTTTGCTCAAAGGAACCAGCCTTCCTTATGGGAGGGTACCGGGTGACGTGATCCTATAATTTAAATATCAATTCAACAATTCACACAACACCAAATTATTCAAATATAATTGAGAAAATAACATAGATTACCAACAAGCAAGAGAGAAATTACAAAACTAAGCTTTTGATAATAATTCAATGAACTTAAAAACCATGAAGTAAAAATATAATGTTCTTGATAACTAAAAGAACATGGAAAAACTAAAATCATGGCCTACTTCTAACTAACTATTCTAATAAGTTCCTATTCCCCTTAATGCTTGCAATTACCATTTCATGGCTTTTGGTTGGAAAGGTGGTTGAGGCGTTCAAGAATATGATTTAGCATGAAGTGCATTTCATCCCGAACTTCATGGATGATGAATTGAGTTCTTTGGCAATGTTGACAAGTGCGTTCTTGTGTTTGAGGAATAAAGGATGGTCCATCAATCCATATGGATTGGTCAAGAGGGATGAAGGTTTGAGATGGTGGAAGGATTGGTCGAAAGGGTGGTATAGTGGAAGTTTGAAAAGTTTAGAATGTGGTGACAGGGTAGGATGAAGGTGGTGGCATTTGAGAGATAGTGTTGGTGGTGTTAGGTAAATGTCCTTAAGGTGAAAGTCCATTTTGCACATTTTGTGCATTATGGAGAACGGTCTCAATGTCATGGGACAAGTCTTGGAGTTATCCAAGCTCTTCCAAGATTTTCCCCCGAGTCATAAAAGGTTCAGGTTAAGCACATAATCTATTACCTCTCCTAGAAAGGTTAGTTAGTAGAAAGGATGGTTGAAAGTCTATGAGAGTGGTTTGAGTGAGTGTTTGGTTGTTTATTTGATCAAGTGGTGGAGGTGGTAGATTCGAGCTTCTTGGTGGTAAATCATCTAAGGAGTTCAAGTAGGGGTAAGGTGATCTTGGTGGAGTGGTGAGTAAGAGTGCTCAAGGTGCAAGAGGTGATGATTGATAGGTTGAATGGGAAGTGTTTGGCTAGCATTTGGTGGAGTGAGTGACAATGCGAGAGTGGTGGTGAGAGTAGTGTTTGCTTAGAGAGTAGATGATTTGTTGGATGATATGTCTATGATGTTAGTGTTAGTTATCTTTCTTGGTGGAGGAAGAAGTACTTGAAACCATTTTTAGTGGTGAATGAGGGTGGTATTAGGGCTAAAGATCTTAGATTTTTAGTGATGTGCAGATGGTGATTGCAAGGTAAAACAAGTCTTTAACTTATACGACAAACCCATGCAAAGAAATAATTGCTTAAACCACTAGTTTTCCTCTAAAAGCAATCATTAGGAGTGCTTTTAGGTGAAATAAGTCAAAACTAACTATTACCCTTAACACAATTATAAATAACCTAATTATGATGTTAGATTCAAAATTTATCTATACCATACGACAATATGCCTACTGTAGAACCGGCCTAGGCGGTACCTTTTGTAGAAGGGAGTCATCCTTTGCTACAGATGGTACCCGGAATTGCAGACTAAATATTCAAAAACTTAGAAACGTGGCAAATGGTTTCTAGGATGATTTTTCTTCCTAAAGGAGATCAAAATACTTCTCTAGATGAGGCAAAGATATATTAGAGTGTCTAGAAGGCTAAGAACTTATAAATCCTAGTTAAACCAAATGCTCCTTATTCTAGATTGAAATTTTAGACAAGGAATTGAATATCCTAAAATATCACCATAAACATAAGTATTTATGTCTACAAACCCACATCCAATTATTCAATACATAAGACAAATAAAACAAAAAATATTCATACGCGAACACATGCCAAATTGTTTTAACAAGCACAACTTTTAAAGACAACATAACTGATTTAGGACACTTCACTTTTTCTTGCCAAGATTGGAGAGAAAATGACCGAAGCACTTTAACATCCCTTTCGTTTGCTTAAACTCTTCTGATGCTCCTCTAAGAATGGGTGGAAGTTGGTCAAAAAACACAATAGGGTCGAGGGTGAAATTGTCAACCGGATCAACTTCTCCTTGAGTTGGAGTTAGAGATTGAGAAGATGAGGAACCTGAGGATGTTTGAGGGTGGGATCTTTTTCCATCAACCATAAACCTATGTGCCCTACCTTTGGTGAGAGGAACCATGACATGGTCCACAAGGTAGTGTGCATCGGTTGTAGGACAAGGTTCCATGGTGAGAACATGCATGTAAAGGCGAGTAAGGAGCATTGCATAAGGGAGCACTATCAAGTCACTCTTAAATACACTAGCCATTCTCTTAGCCATGTAGTAGGCTAGGTTGAAACATTTTGGTTGGCTAGATAATAAAGCATGTACACAAGGCAAGCATTTGGATGATCCTTATTCCTTAAGAGGGAGATGGCATTTTTGCTAAGAATGGTCATTTCCTAAAATCGGTCTTCATTTTTGAGAGCGTCATTTGAAAAGGGACAGGAAAAACTTCCTTAGCTTTAACTTTGCGGTGTTTGTTAGGAGGTCTGGGGAAAACTAGAAGGGGGGTTGAATAGTTTATCGCTTTTTGATTTAAAGTTTTAAAGTGTTTGTAAAAATTCTAGATTCGACTTTATGTGAATTCAATACTTGCACAATATAAACAATATACCTATCTAAACAATTAATAAGATAGTATGAGAAAGTAATGCAAGACAAAAGATAAGAGTAAGAACAATCAAACCACAACGCGAGGATTTATAGTGGTTCGGCAATGAAGCACCTCTTCGCCCTACTCCACTTCCCGAGTACCTAACTCGAGAGTTTTCTTCACTATGTCAACACGACTTCACGACTTTTTCACAACTTCATGACTTCTTTACAACTTCAAGACTTCTTCACAACTTCACTTCACCACACTACTTATATCACAACTATCTAACACTAATTGGTAAGATTACCACGATCTAACTATACTTACAAATATCACCAAGATCTAGCTACTACACACAAATATATGATATACAATTGATTTACAAATTTGTATTATGGATGCAACAAGATTGCAATACACACTTGAGGTGTAATACTTCTTTACTTGATGATGAAAGTATTCTTCTCTTGCACTTAAGGAATTTAGCTTGGATCACTTGGAAATAAAGCTTTATGATTAAATGGTTAAAGGATTTTAGTGAGATGTGTAGGCTGTTTTAGAACAGAAAGAATGAGTGCAAATGGTGAGAAAATAGTGGGGAAAAGTTCAGTATTTATAGGACAGACTAGGGGAGCGTCTACCTAGGGGCGGTCCCCTTAAATAGGTGGGTGGTCCCCTTAAAATTAAGGGGGCCGCCCGTGTATTTAAGGGGGCCGCCCTAGGCTAGGGCCTCCCCAGATTGTCTTTTGTGTAGGGGAATTTTTTGGAACTTTTTTAGTCGTTTTAGGTTCAAAATTTTGAATATCAAAATGTTTATTTTGAATAAAACATTAACTTTCTTTTAATTGGAGAAAATGTTTTGTAATGTTTTTAAAAATGTTTACCTAATTTTATAAAAGTTTGAGGTTGAATAAAAATTTCCTTTGATATTAAATTGCATTAAGCATTTATTTATTCTACATTTAGTGATATAATTATGGAAAAATGAAAATTTACTACTAATTACTTGTTTACGTTTAATTTTACATTGAATGTTTTTATATTTTGTGATTATCAAAACGTAAAAACGTGAAAAATATTAATAATGTTTTTAGGCATTATATTTTGTCAACAAGGTCTTTCATTAAAAATGGCATCAAGCACCATAATGGGATCATCCATAGGGGTTAGATAGATGGGATTAGGGTAGAAAATTAGGAAGCGAAGCAATGGACAATTTGGGAGAGAACATGTATACGCCTTCGCATAGGACACGAAGATTTGAGCAAATTCATGGAGACGAAGAACAATTTCATAGTTCTTAACAATGAAGGCAATGGAAATTGTTTAGAACAAACACGGGGCAAATTTGTTCGTCAATGTTTAAAGGGCTATCAAATATGATAGCCAAAAAGATTTGGCTGATGTTGGAGTTATCGAGATAGGATGGATGGACGAAACGGCCTTCATGGAAGAAGCGTCGCTCGAGATTCTTATAAATGGCTCTTTCATCGGAGTTGAGACCCGGGGTTTGATGGTATTTGGGAATATAAAAAGCGGTGTCTTGGTGGTCGAGATGGATGGCTTTCGGCATCTTGAACCTAGAGTAATTATCCAACAAAAATAAGCAAAAGAAAGTTTCTGAAGTTTATTTGAATGTTTTTATTTATCGTATATGATGTGTCACTTTGTTAAATCAATAATTCAGTTATAAGTGCATTTTTGATAAAAATTGAAAAATGTGTTTTCACTAATCCCTTTTTGAAGTCAAGTTTCTGAGATTATAACTTGTTTTTACGCGTATTAACAATGTATTAACACATTAATTAACCCACTTTTGTTTTGATTTTTCAAAATAATATAGATTTTATATGCATGAAACCATTTTCTTTCGAGAAGTAAGATGCAATTCCAAATTAAGGTAATCTTAGATAGTAAATTACGTTAAATTCGTCGATTATGTGTGATAATTTTTATCAAGCCCTAATTTTGATTAAGAGATTAACCTAGGATTAAATCAAAGAAATGAATCGTGAATAATACTTACAATGTGAAAGAGTGCACGAATAGGATGACGATTTTACCAAGAAATGAGTATTGTTGAAAGAGATTCGTGAATGGCGGTTTGAATAAGGAATAAAATGTCACACCCCGCCAAGGCGGAAACGCGAGGCGTAACTAGAATGGATATCATCACAACACAATGGTGTCTATATAGAGAAACTAATATGCATGAAATAAACAAAACATAGACACAGAGTGTCATGAAAATACCCAAAACAAATCGATAAATTCAAAGGCGTCTTATATTAAAGAAAAGGAGGTTCTCGCTAATATAGAGACATTCAACACCTAAGCAATTCAATAACCGAACATTTAATCATCCAAACAATGCAAAACATAAACTAAGGGAGAAACTCCGCAATGCAACCTAAGGTCTCTCTCTAGCCACTTCTCTCTATTTTATTTCCATGATGCTTACCTGAAAATGATGCTTAAACGTCAACACAAAGTTGGTGAGAGTCATAGGTTTAAGACACATATAAAACTTTCATACAATTACTGTGAGAAAATAAAACATAGCATAGCAGGACATTAAACGAACTATCATACAAGCTAACATGCAAACACACCAAACCATATTGAGACGGTCACGCTCAACATCACAAACAAGGGAACGGAACGTGTCCCACGATCCACAACAATGAGACGATCACGCTCACTACTAACAATCCATCAGTGTCTTGAGACGGTCACGCTCAAGTACAACAAACAAGGGAACGAAACTTGTCCCACGATCCATATCATAATAACAAGTAACACATAACATACAATAGTCACGTATAATCCATGCCTCATTTAAATCACATTATCACAGTAACTAAAATATTTAATACTCATAGCATCATTTTCACCCCAAGAAAACATAAGAAAAAGGGGCTATGAAACTCACTTGATTGCTTTGCAGCTTCCACAAACACTAGTACAAATCTAAATAACAAAACAACACGTGTTACACGCTACTAAGCCAAAAGCTTAAGAACATGTAACAATCATATGATGGATGTATAAGGTGTTTAATTACCATCATGGGTCACCCCGACACCATGTCTGTCATTAACTAATTCGTTTACACACTTTTTCAAAGTTCTACCATTTACCTGAAAATGCAGAATTTTAGTGTCACTTTACCATTTTCTAAACCACACCTACTTACCTTTATAAATTTTACCAAAAATCACAAGTTCAATATCATGTGTTTACTATTCCCATGATTTTTCCACTAATTTATTTCCACTCTTAAGTGCCCCAAATCAAATCAAACTTTTAACTACTCATTTTCGGATCTAATCGCACACTAAAAAGTTTGGACCTAAAAACCATACTTAGACTCCAAATCAGAAGCTCTCCTTTGGGGGATTTTTAATAGACACATAGAACTAAACTCAAGTAGATTGGATAATCCTAATTCAAATTTTATGTAGGGGATTTACATCTCGTAATCTGACCTAAATCTGACCCGAATTCAACGTTGGACGGATCACTATCCAGTGAAGGTCGGCCCTACCTGTTTATATCGGGATCAGGCGGATGTTCAAGCCCGCATGAGACGATACACATCACCTCCTCTCATAAAAAACTAGACTCTCTGAGCTATATCATAGACACTAGAAACTTGACAAAAGCTATTACTATCATCGAGATAACAACCGAACAACACAGCCCTAAATTCTGCATGAACCCTAAATTGAATTCTAACGCGTTCTAAACCCTAACGCTTACACCAAAACGCATCAAATCGAATACCAAACATCCTAATCAGTTTATGATCATTAATTTACAGAATATTATAAACCCTAGATCCATCATAAATATTGTTACATGATTAAAAACAATAATTAAACCTATAAGGAATAAACTAGACATACCTTAAACTTGTTTTCTTCACAAAATCAAAACCCTAATTTTTTCCTTCTTCTTTTCTTCTCTTGTTCGACCGATCTACCAAGGGGGAGGAGAAAATTTCGTTTGTAGGGTTGTTAGTTTGGTATTTATAGGATTAGAGTCCAAGTCTAACTAAAATTTGTTTCCTTTGTTTTTCGATTTTAAACCCATAACGGCCATAACCCTTTTTATTTCATTTTTTTTCATTTATTTATTTATTTAGTAATTACTGTTTACTTAATTACCACTCGTTTTTTATAAAAATCTAAGGTTATTTGCGCATTACCTTTTCGCGGGTAAATCGCAATTTACTTGACTTTAAAATAAATTAAATTTTTCATTTTACATTAAATCTAACTTTTCCAAAAAAATAGTAATTTTACATTCTTTCTATTATAACTATTAAAACTCAGAAAATGCTATATTACGAACACATAATTACATATAGTAATAATAGAATACACGATAAATAAATGAAAAACGTTTTTTTTTTTAAATCACCAAAATTATTTCTTTGTCACCAAAAGTGAACGAAAGGAATTCAATCAAATTCTCTACCATTCCAATCTCATTGAGATAATCACACTTAATAGATTGATTACCAATTCCCACATAAAACAAATTTAAACACACATATAAAACACATACAATCAATTCACCAATACCCTTTTGAAACAGATACATAAGTCAACACTAACAGTTTGACTAACCTGCTCAAGTCATGGTTGTCACAACAAGTGTCTTCTAACTCATTACACTTGGGTCCACTCCTTGCTGTGGACTCAAGATCTGAATCACTGTCGGATACTGCATAACTCAAAAACTCATAGTTTGGCCCTTTTTCAGGAGCTTCCTTCGATTCCTTTTTTTCAGGCTCTTCCTCTTCTTGCTTCGATGGCGTGTATCCATGAAACTTTCTAGGAAATTTAGAGACAATGCCATCCTTTACCCTCATTTTCGTTTCCAACTTCATGATCGTTTCTCCATCAACTTCCTTCATAGTCAGCTTTTCTTCGACTAACCACGGGTATAGGTCAATAGGTATTCAGATTTTGTGGTTAATCCGGTTTAACCAAATTCCAGTCTTTGGATCAGTGAAGCCCTTACATCCAGTTGCATAGGCAATTCCCCAAGGAAACTTCTTATGGTCAGGGGAGACATGGCTAAATTATTAAGGACGTAGTATATACCATATTAGATAATGGTAGACAAAATAACTAAATGAAAATTAGACAAAATGAGATAATAAAAGCTATGCAATTAGAGGGGAAGCATAATAATTATAATTTTAAACACTTATGTCCTAAAATGCAGCTATATGAAGGACTCTTCGGTTATAGTCTAGGCTCAATCACCTACTTCTCTATAACCAAAGGCTCTGATACCTATCAGTCACATCCCGCCTAGGCGGAAACATGAGGCAAAATGAGAATGGATATCATCACAACATAATGGCGTCTATATAGAGAACTACAATGCATAAAGTAAACAAGGTATAGACA
>BQNB010178172.1:0-12895 GCA_026074375.1 Tanacetum coccineum
TAATGTGGGGGTGGGGGTGGGGCCGGGTCAAAAAAATTTAATGTTACCTGGTTTTAGGCGGGTCGGGGCGTTTGTATAATATATATAATTGCCAATCTCTCTAAAAATAAGCTTTATCCTATTTGAGTACGTATCAAAATAGCAAGAGACCTCGTTATCCAAAAGAAAATAAACAATCATATTTCATTAATACTCATCGTGTACTGGCACAATGTTCCAACACTTGTCTTCTAATAGCACAATGCTAAGTTTATAATGCAAATAGATATTTTAAGAGGTTTCGTGTATTTTCAGTTATTGCAAACTAAAGCATATCTAATAATAGACTAAAAAAATAAGGTAAGATAAGGTAACACCTACAGGTTATGGTTTTCAATACCGTCTTTCACAATGTATGAGGGAGATTGAGACGTAGACAGTCATACCCCTATCTAAGGTCAGGGGCAGAGCCAGAATATTTTCCGAGAGGGGGAAAAAAAATACGACAAGCCAAAGAAACAAATTTGTGCATGAGTGTTGCCAAAAGAAACATTTGTCCAAACCAATAAATAAACTAAATACGTCAAACCAAACTGAAAATCTTACATTCTCGGACAATAAAAATTATACCCTGACCGGATATTATAAATGAAAAGACACTGTGTTTTGCTGATTTAGCGCGAAAAAAAATCCATGCATATCAAGTGAATAAAACTTAAGTTTCAAACAAATAGCAGTTATCTAATGAAACTTTAATTCATAACAAACTCTTAGAAAAATCTTAATATAGTTTTCTACTTATCCTTTTATAAAACTTTAATTGTAAAAACATACAAAAGCCAGGATTGTTGGCACTAAATAGTCCGGTCGACCCGACCCGGTCCGATCCGATTCGGTGCAAATTTTATTTATTTATTTACGAAATAGCCCCTCGAGTATTTACAAAATACCTCATCGCACTATGTGTCAAATTACGAAACTACCCTCATTTTAACTTTTTTATAAAATACCCCTTTCCTCACTAAGGGCCGTTAAGTAACGACCGTTAGTTTAATTATTACTCCCTCCGTCTCATATTAACTGTCCACAATTGAATCTTTTAAGTCTTTTTTCCTCAACTTTGACCATAAATATTTTTGTTTGTGTTATATAATATTGAACGAAAATTCTACCAACGAAAAATATATTCAAAACTCTATCCATTCATATATCTTGCATCAAGTATCATATAACATAAGAAGAAATCATTAAAGTCAAAGTTGAAGAAAAAAGACTTTGAAAAAGTCAAGTGGACACTTAATGTGGGACGGAGGTAGTATTTTTAGAATGCACCAACATAGTGTTTGAAATCGGTCGTTACTTAACGACCGTTATTATTTTATTTTCTTTTATTTACAAAAATATATCTCCTCACACGTTCAGCCGAAAACAACAGCCGCTAAACATCCTGCAGCGAAGCGCGGGTAGATTCGCTCGTTCATAACAAACTCTTAAATAAGTTTTGAATGAATATTTGAAAAGGGAGTTGATATGCACACTACACAAAGTGATGTGCACACCACAAAAATGCATATGTGGTGTTGTACTATATGCATTACACATGTGATTTTGTGATGTGCATATCACCTCTCATTTGAAAAAGAAAAGAGGAGGAATAAATGTCAAAAGTCAAAAGAAAATAGAAAAAAAATCAAAGTTATAAATAGCGTGAAGCGTGGCGTAACGGCATAGCCAAGCCTCAAGCTTTAGCGTGAGGCGTAGCGACATGACGTTTTTAAGGCGTGACTTAAGGCGGCAAAAAATATTTATGGATTTATAGATTATATCATAGTTTAGAATAATATGAGTAGTAAATATTATTAAATTCAAGCATCAATCCAAAATATTAGTAAATCAAAGTATAAATCTCAAATTTTAGAAAATCCCTTAAACACTTCAAAAAAACTCGTCACACTATGCGCTATAGCGCGCTTTATCACGCTATATGACGCTATATTGCACGTCACGCCTAAAGACGACGCCTTAATATGTTTCGTAACGTGGAGGCCACGCTTCGCACTATAACAACGCTATAACGCCGCTATAACGCGCTATTCAGAACCTTAAAAAATGATAAAAGTATACGGAGTAAACAAATATCACAAATTTAAGTACATCACGTGACTCATGTGAAGTAAGAGAAAGTCTATCATCTTCACTGTAATCTACCCCGTCTTTCTTTCCAACAAACAGAACTTTTCCGGCAAAATCAATCTTTTTTTTCATTTCTCTTTGCTTCCGATGCTATACTGAATGTTCAGCTTTACTTACATAATTTCATTCACTTGTATAGGGGGCAAAATGATGAAAACACGATAATCTACATAAAAATTACACTACGTCAGAAAGTTTGGAGGGGTCACTTGCCCACCCGTAGCTCTGCCTCTGTCTAAGATAGAGAGATTGCTTTCGATTATATCAAAGGTTAGAAAAGAATCTCCGGCCTTACAAGGAGTGAGGATCAAACTCTTCACCTCCGTCTTCAAAGACAAAGGTGATAACCACCTAATAGGCTTAGGTAAAAGACACGGAAGAGGCTTAGAATACATAACTGTATACAAAACACTTTATAAGTTTTATAGTTTTTGTCTTTTGATATTTTTAACTTATCAAATTTTATACTTTTTGTTTTATAAATTTATAAAAAAACAAAATTATAAAACTAATAATCATTAAACTACTCAGCTATTTTAAAATACTAGTTGGATACCCGCGCATAGCGGCGGCGATAAAAATTGCTAACCCAACTCGCTTCGCAATTCCTAGCCCTTAAGAATTCTTTGTTTGGTTTCCGTAGCTTTTCCCGTAACATCAAAATTAAACATCATTTTCGCTTGTATAAAATACTCACAACTCTCTCTTACCCATAACAAACATTTTTTTTTTGTCCCCTTCCAAAAGTATATATCTTTTACAATCAAGTTGTAATCAAAATTAAAGTAAAGTTTTTAAAAATTCAAAATAAACCACTAAAAATGTAAAAAGCTACAAATTTTATAAAAATAATTTAAAATGGATGTTTGAATTACAGGATAACGAAATTTTAGAAAATATGGTGAAATTAAATCAAAAAAAAAATAGATAAAAAGGTTTTTCTTTTAAGAAGCTTTTTTTTTGGTAATTTCCAAATTGTTCTGTTTTGTTTCATAAAGTCCGCGTGTTAAACTTATGTGGTTGCATCTAATACTCAGCAACATTGTGCTGTTTTTTTTCTTGTTCTTTTAGATGAGATGTTTGTTTTCACTTGCATCTTTTAAAATAACTAGTTGGTTACCCGCGCATAGCGGCGGTAATAGAAAATCTACTAACTCAACTCTTTACGTAATTTTTTACCCGCTTAGTAACTTCGTTTCACAACACTTTAAATGTATGTGTTCATTGTATGTGTTTGTTTGGGTTTCCTGTAGCTTTCTCGCAACACCATATTAACATCATCATTCTCGCATGTAAAGAGACAACACACTTTCCGAAAGTATATAATTTTAACGTATTAAGTTTATATTTAATTAAAGTTAAAGTTGTAAAAAGTATAAATCAACATAAAATAAACCCACTAAAAATGTAAAAAATAAAAAAATTATAAAATATAACAAAATGTATGTTGAATTAAAGAGCACAAAATTTTAAAAAATATGATGAAATTAGATCATAATAAAAATAAATTGATAAAAAGAAATTTCAATTTGAAAATAAAGATGATTTTTTAATCAAAACGTGACACATGTTACTTTTTGATGTGATTTCCAAAAATAAAATGGATGGTCAAGATTGCACCTCCTTATCTTAATTTTTAATGGGTCACACATTATAAATGCTTTATATAGTAGTATAGATGAATGACCATATAAAAAAAGGTTCTATTTTAAAAATGTTATATTTATATGTTTTAATGTTTTTTTCCATAAAAATATCTAACAGTATATATATATAGGGGACCGTTCTTTGCAGAACTACTTTTTTTGTACAGAACCAACTTTGGACCAATAAGAATTTAGTATTATTAAATAATTTTATTTAATTCAAAAGGGTAAAATAGTAAAACACATTTTCACTTTCTTTTTTGAATTTAAAAAAAAACGTTTTTATTAAGCCTTAAATTTTTAGAATTAAATTTTTATTTTTTTATTTTTTCAGCAAATATATTTAAAAAAAAATAAGGTGCATATATGTTTTTTTAAATATTATAGAAATTCATATATGTTTCTTGCATACAAGTTTAAAAAAAATAAAGTGCATATGTGTTTTTTTTCTTTTTTAGAATTGTTTAGCCATGAAACTTGTTTTTTTCTTAAAATTTATGACCACAAACATAAACATATATATGTAACTTTTAAATTTAAGCTAAACCAATAACCTAAATAGGATACACAAAATTTGATATTAATTAAAATTCATCAATTTCAAATACAAATATAACTTGTTAAATATTATTGTCCACAACATTCAAAAACATATGTGCACTCTTTCAAGAACATACGTGCACGCCTCACTTTGTTTTCAAATTCATTAAAACATATGTGTACTCTTGCAAGAACATATATGCAAGCTGCAGTTTCTCGTTGAATTCATTATAACATATGTGCTCGTAGTCCGATAACATATATGCACAGCCGGTAAAAACCCAAATGCATTCGTTGAGCATCTTCGTCACATGTCTCATTCATAATTGAATCATCCTCACTAAAAACAAATATATAAAAACATTAAAACAACCGTTTTTCGACAAATTCTATAGTGAACATAGAAAATAAATCTCAAAATTATACTAATTTGAGACTAATAAATATGAAAATTACGTTATATTTACAATCTGCTAATTCTCTTCTCCATAGAAACTTGATCAGAATATATAGACATTTTCTAGAACATCATATGCTTCGAATTATAAAACAAACCCCAAGATCTCAACAAAGTTCTTTTGTACCTTTTGAGATTCCCATAAGTAATATCCAATCCTGTATTTCTCAAAAAAATGCTAAACTATTTATATTATCAATATGAGAGAATAATTATAAAAAATTGTGATTTGCTTTCTAATTATATGACGTAACCTTAAGAAATAAATTATTATAATCAACCAATCATGACCTCGGTTCAATTCAATTGGAACTTCCTATCCATCTTCCAATAATAAGAGCGACGAATTAACTCAAGTGATGATTTACTTTAAAGTAAAAAACAATTATTCCTTCTAATCCAACAAAGATGCAACGCGAATCCTCTACTTCAGATGTTAGCAAACAATTATTTAGGCTTATTTATGGGCTTATGAGCTTATGTGCCCATTTTTTGGGGCTAATTTTGAAACTTATGAACTTACATAATTTTATTATGTCAGAATAAGCTTATTTAAAGTTTCAAAATAAGCCGAAATACTCATGTTAGTCAAAAGGAAAAGGTAACATTTTAAAACATATGGTTTACAAAAATTGCTTAACTAGTAATTAAGGCAACTCGTATTAGTATCAAAATCCTTAATAATTTCAACTTGAAAATTTGTGAAACGAACTCTTTCGACCTTTGTGTGTATGTTGACCATTTTCCTACTTTTTTTCAATTCGAAGGGTAAAATTGTCATTTTACATGGCTAGAATAGTGACAAAATGCACACAAAGGTCGAAATTTGAAAGTTCAGTAAATACAATAAGAAAAAAAAAAGTTCAATACACACAATAACAAAAAGTGACGAGTATAATACATTTTCAAGTAATTATCCCTATAAAAATATACTCATTTTAAAACATATGGTTTACAAAAATTGCTTAACTAGTAATTAAGGCAACTCGTATTAGTATCAAGAAACTAGGATTAAGAAGGGTCTCCTAAGATCAAATCTAACTACATGTCTCCAGTTTCTATCTTTAAAAGCAAATTACACAGAGTACCATTCGTAGCTAGATTTCTACTTGATCAGTGAGCTACCATTTCGTTACGCCAAAAAAAAAATCTATATTTGTGTAGTATCAGAACTAAAGAATGATCCTACATGGGTTTTATTCCACCGGGACTAACAGACAAGGAGAGCACTTAATAACATATATACAAATAGAGAGCCAATAGTCTGCCATTTGGGCATTGCTCCAAAAGGGGTGTTTTGGAGAAATATGTTTTGGGGAAGGGTCAGTCAGCACCCAAAATGGGTGCACGGGTCGAGGTTTCCGCACCGATATAACCTATGGAGAGAACCGATAGTCTATTTGCAAGCCAATAGTCAAAGAGACCAACATACAGATAACATGGAAACCGGGATTATAAAGTCTTTCGAAACCTATTTACTTTAAAGTAAAAAACAATTATTCCTTCTAATCCAACAAAGATGCAGAGTCTCGCTATAGGTTCAAAACGCGAATTCTCTACTTCAGAAAATTGCTTAACTAGTAATTAAGGCAACTCGTATTAGTATCAAAATCCTTAATAATTTCAACTTGAAAATTTGTTGCCAAATATATACTTATAAATACACAGGCTGAAAATAATAGTAACTAACTGAGATAAATAAGAAGAAGGGATTTAGGGTTTTACATCTGTGGTTCAACTGACGCCTACTTTGATTGATAGAGAGAAAACCTTGGCCGCAAACTTGTTTAAAATCGGATGTGAATGTCATTTAAGAGAAAGAGGATAACATTTTAAACCCCTGTTTTATCAACTTATGTCAAATTAACGCCTCATTTTTTTTAATGGTTTTTAAAAACAAAAAAATCGAGAATCTCGACGTGGCCTAGTGATGAGATGTTGTTCTAAGGGGCTGTTTGGTGCATGGGTTTAGATTCAAAGGAATGGTGTCATTCTTGAAATTGATTGTTTGGTGTACCTGTTAGAATTAGAAATAGTGATGAGGTATGGTCTCCTACGGATGCTTAGGAGGAGACAATCACTATTAACTCATAATATTCCTGAGGCAAAACTACTCCACGTTAGAACGGTCCACTGGAATAGCTGGGGTGACGAAGGCCACCTCAGGTCCAGAGACAATAACTAAGGAGAAGGTGTTGTTTGTTTATTAAGAGGCTCTGAATCTGAATCTGATTCGCACATCTGAATCTGAATATGATGCACAAATGTCTGAATCTGAATGAAATTATATTGTTTGTTTTTTACTTTTTGAATGTCTGAACGATAAAAGTACAAATCAGTTTATTCTTAAAATCAGTTTTATTCTTACGAAACATACATGTTTAAAAATTATATAGAATATTTTAATCATAAAATTAACATAGTTGTGCAACGTGAGAATAAAATATCTTAAAAAACATTCAAAATTTTGTGTCACAATTTATTCTTACAAAGTAGTTATATATTGTATTCTAATGTGGTTAAACATCTTCATCATTTTGCAAATTGTTACTATCATTAACTTTACAATTATAAGATTGCGAAAAATAATATTTCGTAGTATACTTAACATTGTCAAGTGACAATTAAAATACTTTTTAGTGAAAAGAATTAAGCTCACGTGTAAATTACACGGCCATAATTTAATTTCACAAACCAGTTACATATTACTATTTTTTGAAAAAGCGTCATCATTATTAGTATTTTGAACATTATTTATTTTAAAAAAAAGATTAATTCTTTTTAATGTAGTATCAATATTAAAAGAAGAGTAAAAAAAATATCTCACAAAACAAAAAGAGAGAAAAAAAACTAAAGAAAAAAAACAAACGCACTTAATGAGCCAAATGTCTGAGCGCGTCTGAATGAGTCAGATCAAGAGGTTGTTAAGATGCTCTTTTTAAAAAACAAACACCACCGAAGTGTCTCCTCATGAGGTAAGTTAGTAGCTAGTCCCCTCAGAAGGCAAGGACCAGCCAGTCAGGAATAGCTAGTCCTCTCAGAAGGCAAGGACCAGTCAATCAGGAATAGCTAGTCCCCTCAGAAGGCAAGGAGCAGCCGGTTAGAGCTCTAGGTACCGTAACGCCGTGGGGTCCGGCGTTAACGCCGTGGCCGGCGTTACTGTACCGTTGATCCGAAATTGACGACGGCGTTGGTGGCCAAGTTGACACACCAACGCTTCGTCGAGGCTTGTTTTTTTTTTTTTTAATTGTTTAAAAATTTGAAAATGGCTATTTTAGCCGGTTTTTAAAAAAAAATTATTTTTGTTTAAAAACAGCCGGTAACGGCTAGTTTTTTTTTATTTTTTAAAATACCCCAAACGGCTAGTTTTTTCAAAAAAATAAATTATTTTTTCTAAATATTTTTACCCACTATATATATATATCTCATTTCATCCTTAACAATCTTCATCCTCAACCTATACATTCAATCTTCATCCTAAAACAATCTTCATCCTTCAAAAAAAAATGGCCGACTTTCCCAATGAAGGCTCGTTTTGGAACATCCTTAACGCCGGCACGATGGGTTTCGAGTCTACCTCGAATTCTCAATTCCCCGGCTTTTCTAGCCAAGCTCCGATGACTCCCGAGCAACAAGCTTTTCTTCAATCTCAACAACAAGCTTTTTTTGCATTTCAACAAACTTTCCAAAACATACAACAAAATCCACCACAACAACAAAGCCAATCTTCAAACTCAATTCCACAACAAACCGACTCCCAACCCAAAAGAACCTGAGTTAAACACGCGGCCAAAAGATAAAAAGGAAAAGAGGTCGAACCGACGGGTGACGTTACTACTTTACGTTGGTCCTCGGACGAGGAAGCGTTACTTGCCGAGTGTTTCGTTGCGGTATCCGAGGATCGTAACGTCGGGCGGTCACAAGCGAAGGACACGTTTTGGATTCGGGTTATGCACGAATTCAATCGGAAAAATTTCTAAAAACGTACCAAGGATATGTTGACAAGCAAATGGACGACTTTGAACCATCATTGCCAAAAGTTCAACGCAATCTACAAAAGGTGCCATCGGTTGAAAAAAAGTGGCGAGAGTGAGGTTGATTTGATGGGCCGGGCTCGGGGCATGTACCAAGACGAGAATAGAAATTCACCGTTTAATCACGACAAAGCTTGGGCGATTTTGCGACAACACGCAAAATGGGACGCACCCGAAGTTGCGCCGGTTGATTTAACCGAAGACGAAACGGGCGATTTTCACGCAACGGTTAACACCGACGAGCTATTCGGTGCCGATCCAAGACCTCGTCCCCCCGGCAAACAACGCCCCGGAAAAAAACCCAAATCCGACACTCGGCGAGCACCGGGGGAAGTCACTCGTCCCAATTCGGTGAGTTTGTGTCTCACGAGCTTCGGCTCAAACGGGAGGCCGCCGAAAAGGCGTTTGAGGCGTCGAAAGACAAAGACGAGACGATTAAAAGTTTGGAGGAGTTGCGATTTCTCGCCCTTAGCACGAAGGATTTGTCGGACGACGACGTGTTTTGGATCTTGCAGAAAAAAAAATATCAAATCAAAGCCAAGTTACGCGCCGAAATGCCGATGGAACCGAACAACGAAGACGACTCCGACGAGTAGTTTTTTTTAATAAAATTCGAATGTTTTAGTTTTAAGTTTGTGTAATTTTTTATTTTTTTTATTTCCGGTTGTTATTTTTTTTTTAGGAATTGTAATTTTAATTTTTAATGAATGAAAATGAATTAATTTAGTTTTAAAAGTGATGAAAAAAATAAAATAGTGGGTCCCAAAAAGTGGTGTTATTGAGTTATGGTTACCTGGGTTTTTTTGGATGTGAATGTGAATGTGAAAAAGCTGACGTGGCGGCCCAAAACTTGGTGTTACCAAGTTATGGTACCTTGTGCTCTTACCTTTGAGTATACGTGCATTTATATCTAGTCTGCACTTAAAAAAAACTAAAAAGTATCGGTTTATTTATACCACTTTTTGTACAACACCACAGCCTTTGTTCTTATTTCTAAAAGAGTAAATTGCATAAATCGTCCTTTAAGTTTGGCCAAATTGCATGTTTCGTCCCAAACGTTACCAAAGTGCAAGGATCGTCCCTGTGGGGAAACCTTTGTTGCAAGTATCGTCCCTGCGGGGACGATACTTGCACTAAAGGTTTCACCAAATGTTTCTCCATAGGGACGATACTTGCACCAAAGGTTTCCTCAGAGGGACGATCTTTGCACTTTCGTAACGTTTGAGACGAAACATGCAATTTGGCCAAACTTTAGGGACGATTTATGCAATTTACTCTGTTCTAAAATATCTTGAGATTTCAAATTGAACCAGTATAAGAGCTAGTATCAAACTTCAGTAACAAAATCCAACAACAGAATGCATTGCTATTTGTCTAAACATGATACTTCTCTTTGTTCTTTTATTAGTTAATACTTTTTCATTCTCACAAGTCGGAAAAAAATAAACTGTAAATAGAATAAACATGAACTAGAAAGTAGAAAACATGTTCACATATATTTTTTCACGAACACGCTTTCTTGCAAGTTGTTCGAGCAAATCAAGGAGATGTTTGGCAGGATATAATCATTGAGAATGATGTTGATGATGAGAATGATTTTTTTTCTTCTTTTTAAACGGTGTTTTTTTTTCACATCTTGTACAAACCATCTCACAAAATATTTCACAAATGTCTTCAGTTAGGCGTGAACCCACCATCTTCAGGTTGTTGTGCAACTCATATACCACTAAACTAAACGTGTTGGGTATATGAGGATGAAATATTATTGTTAATGTGATTTACGCGTAACCTCAAAGTGTTCACATTTGAGTTTCTTTTTGCTTTTTGCCAGATTTTCAACCAAGATTTTGGAGTTACGAAACATAATGCCACTTTTTCTTAATTTTCATAAGTTATCTTTTTGGCTCAGTCTTGTACGTTGTAGAATATAAAATTATAAACACAAAAAATTTATAGATACTAGTTTCTATTCTTAATACCCAACAAACAAAAGAGTTGTTCTTATTCCATTTCACGGGTTCCTTCATTCTCAATAAGAAAAGATGTTAAATAATTTCTGTTTATCCGCTAACTATATTTCAGTAACAAAATGTTTCCATCAGTAGTTAATATGGTTTTAATTTCTGTTTTAATATTGTGTTTTTCTTTTGAAATACAGAAATAAACATTTGCAAAAATTAGAAACACCACCAATCACTCAATCATAGCGTTATAAAGAAACAGAAAATAAAAGTAAAGAGAAAACACTTTAATAAAAGGGAGCAAAAGGAAAAGTAATTGACAAATTGTATCTTGTTTGAGACAATAATTGGTAAGAGTCAAGATTTGGAAACTACAAATAAAAAAAGATCCATCGTAGTATACTCGCAGCATAATCTTTTAAAAAATGAAAACCTCAACCAGCATTGCAATCACACAAAGTGATTTAATCAAGTCACATCAATGCCGATTCAGCTTTCTTTTTTATAAATCAATCACAAACTAAAACCCGTAAAACAATCGCACATGTGACCAAATCACTTTTTTAAATTAAAATTTTATTAAAAAAATGAATTGTTTAAACTAAATTATTGATATCATGTTATAAATCATATGCGTGTTTAAGAGCACGTAATGAGACTTGATTAGATAAAGTTAAAAAAATGTTTATCAGGATATCCTTATTTAAACTTTTAATAGAAATTACATGAGTTGTCGTTACATGTAAAACCTCATATATTTATTCTTATATCACAATAACCCGTGCTTATATTCACTTTAATAAAATTTTAGATGATTTCATTTTCAAACCATTGTAAGGAACAAATTAAACTTATAAAAAAGAATACGATGAGTCGTTATTAAACGCATATAGTAAAAGAATAATTTTCGGGTATCATTACTTAAACTCATAAAGAGACATAAGCATATGTACAATCTCATGTATTTATTTAGATATCACGATAACTCGTACCTCATGCATATATATGAATTTGATCTATACTAATAATAATATTTAAAAACAATAATATATATGTTCTGTAAAAAAAAAGTACATAGCATATGAAGTATAAAGTTCAAGGGAATATTTGTTTGGGTGAAAGCTATAGATACGCAAGATAGTATTTTCAAAAGACCAAAATACGTAATCAACTAATTTTTTTACTAGTATTCTCAAAATGCTTTCAAATTTTGATCGATATATGTAATGTAACATGCTACTAGCAGGTTACCAGGTTTACCACTTCGAAAATTAACATGAATGGTCCCTGTGGTTTACGTTGACTTTCACTTTTAGTCCGTTGACCTTTTTTTCATTTAGATTTTTTTTTTTACTTTTTTTTTATTTAAATTTTTTAACTTTTTTTTTCACTTAATTTTTTTTACTTTTTCTTTCCTTAATTTTTTTTCACTTTTGCACTCTTTTTTTTTTACTTTTCATTTTTTATACAATTCTTTTTACCAGTTAGAAAAATGACACTAATTTTTTGTAAACTTATTATACTTTTATTTTACGCAACTTAAAAAAAATATAGGAAAAATATAAAAATTTATAAACGTATAAATTTTTCCGATAAAAATTTAAGGAAAAAAATTATTGTATAAAAAATGAAAAAGTAAAAAAAAGAGTGTAAAAGTGAAAAAACAAAATTTAAGGAAAAAAAGTTTTAAAAAAATAAGTTAAAAAATTTAAGTGAAAAAAAAAGTAAAAAAAATTTCAAAGTGAAAAAAAGGTCAACGGACTAAAAGTGAAAGTCAACGTAAGCCACACGGACCATTCATGTTAATTTTCGAAGTGGTAACCTGGTAACTTGCTAGTAGCAGGTTACATTACATATATCAATCAAAATTTGAAAGCATTTTGAGAATATTGGTAAATTTTTTTAAAAAATACTATATTGCGTATCTATAGCTTTCACCCTATTTGTTTACTTATAAAGTTGTTAAAAATATATAGAAATTGATAAGTTTACATTTAACCATACATAATTTATTCAAAATTAAACAAACCTCTATTTATTTTTTTAATTTTATCTTTTATAAAATCGACACATGCATTTTTATAT
>BQNB010178173.1:0-12895 GCA_026074375.1 Tanacetum coccineum
ATCAAGATTGTAGCAACGTATATAGTTAGAGGAAGACAACAACTTAGAAAGACAGGAGGTTAGACCTATAATCGTCTTGAGGAGGAGACAAAAGGCTATGATATTATCAGTTGTATAAAAAGAGAAACTTGGGCCTATAAGGAAAAAGAAAGTGGGCTAATTTAAGACCTCAACTTCATTTTCATGTTGCCAAATCCGACCATCCGGAGATGCTAGCCATAAGCAACCCCCTATCTGTATGTATTATGACTATTGTGGGCTATAGATGATCATGTATACAGATTTTTATAAAAACGGGGTGGTCGATAGATTTTTGTATTTCATTAATACCTGTAAGGCTCAGGTCTGCACATGTAGAAGCAAAACCAAACACCATTCTTGGCTGCAACTGCAACCCGGGTCAAGTTACCTCGCCAAGATACCGGCAGTCTTGGCTGCAACAATACCCTGGGTGAAGCTACCCCGCCAAATTACCGGCGTTGGTATATTATGCCCGCAAAACATGTAAACGCATATATTCGTCATCATTGCCTTAACAAACAAACAACCAATTACGGCTACTGTGTTTTAAACACTTATAATAACCAATTTCGGGTCAGTGGTTGCCACTAAAACTATCAAACGTCAATTGAAAGAAATCGTCACCACAGTGCTTATAGGCACACATCGGCAACACCTATAAACAAAAACATGAAACTCCAACTAAAATTTCAAAAACCCCAAAATATTTTTAAAAAAAAAATCAAATTGATTAGGGTTTTATAATACCTCAAAATAGGGATTCAACCTCGTAATGCAATGGAATGGAATTGTTGGGTGGGCCACTCCTAAAATTTAACGATGAACGTGACCAATTAATTAACATCCACAAAATTAACACAAATATAGTTTGTGGTTAACACCATAGTCCATCAAGATTAAAATCCCACACCGCAATTCTGAGGTTTGAGAAAAACCCATAGGCAAACCCTCAAATCACACGGCATGTATGTGTGAGTGTGTGGAAGAGTCGAGAGAGATAAGCATATTAGACAAACATGGAAACTGGGACGGGCCAGGTGCCTTTGGGCTGGGCATAGCCGATGAACAGTACTGTTCATCGATGTACAGTAATATAAACAGTAAAAAGGGGGCAAAAACTACGTCGTTTCACTTCTAAAATGTGTATGACCATAATTGTTGAAAGATATGCTTATGAGGTCGTCATCAAACTGTTAATACAAATTGGGCTGACTTTGGATTTAAGTCAGACATATTCTTAATTGATTTTAACAAGCATAGTTGCTCGCGCGTTGCTGCGGAGCATATTTTTTTCGAATGAGTAAAAAAAGCAGTACATAACAAAAACATATTTGTAAACATCATTTATTACCTTAAACTGTCAATCATAAAAAGAGGCCTAAAGCATGTAAAACCACACTCATACTAATAGTGCTACTCTGTGTGTTGGTTCGGTACTGAGGTCAATACTAAGCTTCAATCTCCTGTTCTGACCAGGTAGATGTCATATTCTTCAGCAATGGCATCATACTTCCATGTTTTTCTCTCAATCTTCAAAAAATCCTAACCTTTGAATGTTACTCATAATATCTATGGTATTAACCTTAAACCTTTAACGATCAAAGTTCACAAAATATTGACATTTAGTTATTTTAGATACCTAGATATTGCAGGTCAACAGGTTTTGTGTCTAATTTGCGCCAGAGACGGACACATGAAGTAAAAACAAAAAAGCATTAGCGAGTAACCAATAACAAATGGGTAAGATAATATAGAATACAGTACTTTACGCCGTGTGCATTATTCCAGTTTAGGGATCAAGACCCTGAGAACTGTCTATTTTGAAGTCCATTTGATAGGTATAGTGTAAGATGCTGATTTTTGCCTACAGAAGTATGGTACACGCAGATATGTAAGTAGACACAAATTTTATAACCCCATTAGCCACAACCAAATAGGGGCTTAAAGGCGACTGGTTTAGTTAAAGCGGCATCGATATACCATAAAACAAACCTGCTGCGTATGCTGTCAGTTGTCACCGAGTGTCGTTTGGGACGATCCCGTTACCACCGACTATGTAGGAATTTTAGAAAGTATAAGACAAATAAGGATTAAAACGAAAAGGCTCTCAACGTGCCACTATTTTGTCACTCTTCCTCTTCCATCATCCCCTCATTCCATAACCAAAACCCAAACATATCTCTAAAGCTTCGCCGGAAAATTAAAGAAAGTGAGGCGGTGGTGAAGGGAGGGGGTTGGAAAGCAAAGATTGTCTAGACACGGTAGTGATAAGATTGGGGAAGATTGACATTTTTGCTACATAAAGGACAAATAGTTGTGCACGAAAGCAATAGCCATGGTTGTTGATTTTAACAATTTGTGCGTTACATGAAAATGGGTCAATGCCATGGGCGGACTAACGTGTGGATACGTGTTCTTAAATTACAGGAAAAACTAAAGAGTGATAAATAATTATCTATAACCGCAAATTATCATTAATAAAATATTTACATAGTGATACAACTGTAATGTGTGTGTGTACACACGTGGGTTTGCTAATTTCCGTGTTACATGGTTATCATATCTTTTAATGCGCCTATGATTAACAAATAAAAGTCCATGTTATGTCATAATTCAAAAGGCATGTCCCTTTAATGTCCTACACTATAACCCAAAACACCTCTAAAGGGATGTTTAAGCCTGCGATTTTGTTGTGCATAACGACACTTTTTTCAGGTTAATGTGAGACGATTTATGTTCACTAAGACTCCGACAGACCTACTTTTTACTTCTAAATCGTGAAAAATATAACTCACCAAGATGATTTGTGGACTCATTGAGCAGCAAGAATGGTTGGGTTAAAGCAATACGCATTCACCAACCACCAGAAAAGTCTCTCATCTTCTTCGGTTGCAGCTGCTTGTTAAAACCGAGACCATTCAAAATCTCAGTTGCAGTTTCTTGTTGGTAGATGCATCGAGCGTCCCAAACGCTCGAACATACCAGGTCGCTCCACTCTTAGTATTGTTTTCCTATGGTTTCCATCGAATTTCCACGATGAAAAAGTCCAACATCGATAGTTGTCTTCAGCTTATATAGCCTTCCATGTACCTGTGAAATTTCAATTTCCATGATGAGTATGCAGGGATGTCAAAATTTCCAAAACCAAAAAAAGAGCAGCATTTCAGATTTGCCTGTGAATTGAAACACATAACTGTTTTTGGAGTGGGTCCAAAGAGGTGTTGGTTATGCTATATAATTGGCTGATATCTCAAAACGCCTGCAATGCAACTTATGTTTCTTAGTTTTCCAAAAAAAAAAGAAAAATAGGAGCTGACACTTGCTTAAGTGTTGACCTAATATGGAATAAGAAAACGAACCTTCGGGACAACAATTCAACGACATATTGTTTAGCAAGGAAGCAACATGACCAATATATGACCACACATTTTTGCTCAAAGAGAATGGAGAAAGCAATTATTTTTTTTATTTTGAGGCTCAGATAAGTAGGCAATCGGATATGAGGATATAGCAGTCATGGCTGCAAACTTATAAGCTTGCCTCGCCAAGATGCACATAATCCAAATTATTTTAAGGCTCAAATAAGTAGGCAATCAGATATGAGGATATGGCCGTCATGGCTGCAAACTTGGAAGCTTGCCCCGCCAAGGTGCACATAATCCAAATTTTAATCGAACCCGCGTAGAGACGCTCAAATATTATCATCATACCCTCTTAAAATCGTTATTGTTATCTTGTTATAAAAAATGCTTTAAAACGCCTCAAGCATATAAAAGGGCAGGTCGGACCAACGGTAGGGTATACAACCGCTTGGGACGGTTCATCGGTGACATAAATTCTGTTTTTCATTGTCGGCCTGAAACTCAGGCCACTTTTCCTGCGGATGCATTCGTGGAGGTTGCTGAGGCGAGAGATTCTCGCACTCGACCATCCGTCCAGCGTACGCAGCATGAGCAAATTCAAACGTGTTATCAGCCTCAACCAACACCACCAAAAATGCCATAAAGAATAAGTCTTAATTTTAAGTAGAAACAAAACCATGCCATCTGGTGATTACTACTATTTATAAACGTGTACGAAGATTCATACGCAAGTAAGCTGAGTATGGGGACTTTAATCGTAACATGCTAAAAATCTACCGAAACAGGTAAACCAAGTTTTCCCCAATTTATCACACCTAAAACAACAACACATTCAGCAATCATTAATTGAATCACACATAAAAACCCCATCAATCACAAAAAAGAGGTTTTTTGCATTTAATCACCAAAAACGGAAGCCAAGAATGGATCGACACAAACTTAAATCAAAATTAAAAACTTACTAACCCCAAAAGCAAAGAATCTCATTGAATAACTGAACCTGAACAATCGTAACAACCTCACAATAAAATCGTCACAACCCCACAGTAAAATCAGCGTATGCAATCCTATCATTCAAAAAGCAAACCCCAACAATTGTCACAACCCCACAATGATGAGTCACATCTGAGAAAAGGGTGGAGATGAGATGTACATCTCATATGTTAGAAGTGATCAAAGGAGTATCTTCTAGAGTGATCTGCAACAAAACGGAGCTGTAGATATATAGCACGTATGGGTATGAAGTGGGACAACATGTGGGCTGGGTTAACACAGTTGGGTTGGACGATCAACAGTTGTTTACGTGAACAGTAAAATACATCTCTAATGATTATACTATTACACATTTTACATTTTAGAATCTAAACGACGCATCTTTGCCCACTTTCACTGTTCATTTTAAGCACCTTAGCACTCTAGCTACAGTGCTACAATGCTGGGCAAAAATAAGCCCAAAAAATTTAGCCCTAAAATTTAGGCCGGCCCAATTAGTTTTTTTTTTTTTTTTTTTTTTAAATTTGTTGGCACAAAATAGGGAGGAAAAAAATGTTACAAAAGTACCGACGCATTCAGATAAAAAAATATTCGCGGTAACATTTCCGAATTAACTATACTGAAAAAGTAAACCCGCACTATTAAATATGAGACCGACAAAATAAACTCGCACAAAATTAAATGAAAAAAAAGAATTACTGACACGCAACAGCACGCAAAAAATTAGCGCCCCGCAGTAACGTGCAGAAAAAAATAAACTTACACTATTAAACATAAAAAATGAGTAAATTGCATAAATCGTCCTTAAAGTTTGGCCAAATTGCATGTTTCGTCACAAACGTTACGAAAGTGCAAGGATCGTCCCTGTGGAAAACCTTTGGTGCAAGTATCGTCCCTGCAGGGACGATACTTGCACCAAAGGTTTGCCCAAAAGTTTCCCCACAGGGACGATACTTGCACCAAAGGTTTCCCACATGTACGATCCTTGCACTTTCATAACGTTTGGGACGAAACATGCAATTTGGCCAAACTTTAAGGACTATTTATGCAATTTACTCTAAAAAAAGGCGCGAAAAAACAAATAAAAATAAATAAATAACACATTTCACAAGTAAAACTACGTCGTTTTGGCACTGCTACAATGCTTAAAATGAACAGTGCTACATTAGCGCTACAGTACCCCGGCCCAATGGGCTCGGTTACTGTTCATCGGGCAAAAAAAAAAACTTTATTATCCCTCTCCTTTTTTTTGGCCAAAAATAAGAAAAAAAAAATTACAGGAAGTACTCTCATCTTTAACTATTTACGACTTTCTATCCGCTTTGGCAAAAAAAAAACGCGCGATTGTCATTTTATATAACAACAAAAACAAACTATTAAACATGAGACCGAAAAAATAAACAAAAAAAAATTAATGCCCCACAACAACGCGCGAAAAATTAACGCCCGCAGCAACACGCGGTTAATCTTGCCTGTTATATATATAATTTGAATATATTATATTTAGTCTGATTTCCAAACGACAACATTGTGAATACATGACAAACGATTAAATGCAGATGATGATGATTACTTGAGTAATTAGGGGAGTTTGTGAATACAATTGTCTTTTGGTGAAAAAATGTCAAAAACCCTCTTAAATTTTATAAAACCTTCGTTCATAAGAGCGTTCTTGAGATTGGTAAGGGACGCAAATTCTTTAATCCTACCCATTAAGGATGAAGATAAGTCTTTGGAGAGCGCACAATCTTCGTCAAGAACAATGGCAGGGGAGTCATGATCAACCGACTTATGATTTTTTACCGCATTAACATATGAATTAGAACTCCCAGAATCCCCACTATTAGGACGAGGCGAATTAGCAACCTTCTTATGATCTGCCCCTTGACCCTTGTTCAAAGTAGCTCTTTGAAATCTTGCCTTATTAGCGTGAAGCTTGAATTGACCCACCCAAATTGTGCATAAATTGTTCACCAAGCGATCAACATTAAACACGTTGATAAAACGAACAAAACCAAAACGTTTACCTTCTTTCGTCCTTTTCCGAGGGATAAACGAATCAACAACATGTCCGTATTGTTTACATGATTGAAATAGCTCTTTTGCAGAAAAATTTTCCAGAAAATTTGTAACATAAATGGAGATAGAAATACGATTAACGTCGTCCTCTTTGGATCTACGACTCCCCATTAGAATCTTTGGATTGAAGGGAGATCAAGATAAAAAAGGATTGAAAAGAAAAACAGATCAGGGTTTCAATGACAGCGAGATTAAACGGAAACGGAGTCTAATTGATTTAAAGAGGAGAATAACAAATCTAAATTACAAAAACCCAAGATGAGAAACCCGCCTAACACGCTCGATATGAGATTAATCAATCAATGATTAATCCCAATTTCAGGGGTTATAACAGGATTCAAACAAAAGGGAAGAAGGAATTTAGATTGTTAATTTGTGGAGTTTGAAAGTCATCTTTGTTAGAAGATGTTCATCAATTAGGGTTTTTGAATTGGGGGTTTGTTTGAAATTAGGGTTTTTGAATGAATCTCAATCGATTGATTTCATTTGAGATTAAATTGATCTATACCAACATATGGATTGATGTTCTGTCAATGCATCGTTACAATTGAAAATTGGTTGTTGATTGATAAAGAAAAATAAAAGTTGCAACCCCCTCGTCATTACCTACATATCCCACTAATAAAATCCCACATGCAATGGGTATTTTTCTATTTTTAATTTGGTTCGAGTTTGGTCGAAATGGGTTGAAAGTATTACTATTTGAGTGATAAATAAACATTGTGGCTAGTTGGTTCGATTGAAAAAGTGTTCGGTTTGGTTGTTGGGTTCGGTTCGAGTCTCGGCTAAGACGAAGGAGACGATTTCAATTATTGGTTTTGCTTATTATAGCTTTGTAGGTATCATTCTAGGGAAAAAAATAATTGCTTTTTGTTGGGACTGATCCCGGGCTCACACTTCCTTATCCACTTGTACGTACCCTGGCTGGCTATAATCACGTGTACTAAGACTTCTGATATTAGTATTCCCTAATTCACGCGGGCACGCGCCCGTTTTACCCGCCGGCGTTTGCCTAACTATCGGCTATTTCCACGGGCTACTACGGGCTTAATATTTTTTTATTGGGACGGCTAAATTTTTTTACGGGAATTTTTGTGTAAGAAAATCGTAAATAGTTAAAAGGTGAGGGTCCGTTTTGTATTTTTTTTTACTTTGGGCCAGATTTTAGGCTATTTTTGCTAATTTTTTCCCGGATATTTTCTTCTTTTATACGATTCGGGAAAAGAAAATTTGCGTTGGGCCAGGTTAATTTTTTCCTGAATTTTTTTTTTGGGATGGTTCGATATCTTTTTTTTGGGCCAGATTTTGGGCCACATTTTATGCGAATTTTAGGCTAGTTTGTCGACAAATGTGTATATTAGTAATAAATTTTTTTTATATGGCTTATGTGTTGGGCCTCATGTTTAAAGTGTTGTTTTTTTTAATATAATTGGTTGTACGTTTGTGACCATATCGATTATTTTAAAGTTATTAGGTATCGAAGATGTTTTCGCGGGTATTTTTTTTATCTGAATAAATCGAAACTTTTGTAATATTTTTTTTTCCTCCTAATTTGTGCATACAAATTTATAAAAAAAAAACCCAAAATCGGGCTGACCCAAATTGGGAGCCCGATACTGTAGCACTGTGGCCCACTGTCAAAACGACAGTGGACTTGTCCACAAATGTGTTATACAAGCAAAAAAAACCGCGCGTTGCGGCGCGGCTAATTTTTTCCCGAATAATTTTTTTTTACGTTTCGGGGGGTTTTTTTTGGCGATGCGTTATGGCGGGGCTAATTTTTAATATTTTCTTTTTTTGTTTGATTCGGGGAAAAAAAATTTGCGTTGGGACGGCCTAATTTTTTCCTGAATATTTTCTTTTTTTTGGGACGGTTTTGTAAATTTTTTTACGGGAATTTTTGTGTAAGAAAATCGTAAATAGTTAAAAGGTGAGGGTCCGTTTTCTATTTATTTTTTTACTTTGGGCCAGATTTTAGGCTATTTTTTTGGCTAATTTTTCCTTGGATATTTCCTTTTTTTGTATGATTCGGGAATATTTTTTTTGCGTTGGGACGGGTTAATTTTTTCCCGAATATTTTCTTTTTTTGGGACGGTTCGATATCTTTTTATTTGGGCCGATGAATGTAAAAAAGTTCATATTTACTTTTTGTATTGATGTGGAACATTAAAATCTTGACGATGTTTTTTGTTAATGTTTTTACGGGATTTTTTGTGTAAGAAAATCGTAAATAGTTAAAAGTTGAGGGGACCGTTTGGTATTTTTTTTGTTATTTGGGCGCCCAGTATTTCTTGGGCTAATTTTGGCTAGTTTTTTTTTTTTTTTTTTACTTTGGGCCAGATTTTGGGCCACATTTTATTCGAATTGTAGGCTAGTTTATCGACAAATGTGTATATTAGTAATTTTTTTTTATACGGCTTATGTGTTGGCTTCATGTTTAAAGTCTTGTTTTTTTTTTGGCTATATGGTTTTTTTTTAATATAATGGGTTGTACGTTTGTGACCATATCGATTATTTTAAAGTTATTAGGTATCGAAGATATTTTCGCGTGTATTTTTTTTATCTGAATAAATCGAAACTTTTGTAATATTTTTTTCCCTCCTACTTTTTGCATACAAATTTTTAAAAAAAAAACTAACTAAAATCGGGCTGGCCCAAAATGTGAGCCCGTTACTGTAGCAGATAGCCCACTGTCAAAACGACAGTGAATTAGTCGGCTATTGTGTATATTTATAATATTAATTATTTGACAGTACGAGGGGGATTTTTAGACCACATATTTTGACACCATATGGTATCCTTAATGAGATAATATATTAATACATGAAGTAAACGAAATAATTGTGTGTATATAACCTAAGTTTTGCAGTTTTTATAAACAAAAAACACATCTCTCAAGAATTATGATGTGCAATTATCGTTATTTGTTGGATTACACGGGTATTTTTTAAGCCTCGCGTGTTGTCATACCAAAAACAATAATTGCACCAATATTTGTGTTTGTACTTAGCGAAATTAATAAAAGTGCGCCTGAAATTTAGTACACTAATATTATAGGACAAATTTTGGAATCTACTCTTAATTTAAACGAATATAAAAAATTGTGTTAGAAAAAACGAATATAAAAAAATATTAATGAAATACATTTTGTTTGATGTGAAATTTATGGCATCTTTTTTGTGTAATATGCTTATTAACAAATTTTGTTTGATTCCTATACGGTTTTAAAGATCCTTTAGTTAAAAGGCGTATGATACAAAATATTCAACCTTCCGGATGACTTGAACAGGAAAACCACATTCGTTTACGCTCAATATAATTACGATTTAGAACCACTGTGGTTCCCAAAAACTGGAGTAATAACCGAGCTTGGACTGTGGACTAATGTAATTTGGTGTAGTAAAAAAACTACGAAACAAATGGTATGTGTGGATACATAAAGAAAGCAAACCCGCCTAGAATCAAACATTTGAAACAGAACACAATGTATGAAACGAAAACTTGGATATGCGAGTCAGTGACCTCTAACAAAATGAACCCACATGAGGAATATTATGATCAGCTATGCTTACTTAGAAACGCGAGAATTAGCGAGTTTATCTTGTCAGGAAACTGTTCTTGAACAAAATGGTTTCCTTCCGGCACATATTCTATCTCTAAATTCATTGCAAAGTGATTAACCGTTCCGCTCTTAATGAAATCTTCCACTCCCGGAAACTTCAAGAAATAATCCTTCTCCCCAAGGATCACTAACATCGGATTCTTGATTACCTGATCTGCTATGTCGTATACTTCATCAGCTGACCTGTAATAACACAGTTCAAAAGAAACCTAGTTCAGACGTTGTTTCAAAAACCCTCGTGTATAAAGACCTTTTTTTGTTGATGTTGTTATTGCGATCAGTTCACTTATGAATGGGTTGATTCTTGCTATGTAAAAACTTTAGATGGTTGAAACCCGCTGAATTATTGAATGGGCCGGTTATCATGACACATTAACCATTTTCAGAGAAGAATATATTGGGAGAAAAAGTAATTCGGGTCAACATAGCTAACCCAACCCGTTTTGACCCAATGTTTGAATATGATACAGAGCGTTACTGGTTACCTGTAGGGAACTTTGAGTGAATTAAGAAAACCGGATTTCTCATATAGAGCTCCATAGACCGAAAGATCATCCTCAGTGAACCAGGAAGGCAAAGGTGTAAACGGGCTGACTATATCCATAATCTCTTCCCCTTCGCTCGCTATTGGAATCTCACTTCTAGAAAACAAGATGTACACACAACAATTTTAGCATCAAGACGGGCAAAATCAGCTTCAGCTCTTCCTGGTTCCTAGCACAAGAAAAGTACTATAGTAATTAGCAAAAGATTATTAGATTCAAAGCGCAAGTGGACTTTAACTTTTTGTGATGAGTACCTTCCATCTATTGATATAGAAACCTTTAGGCAATTCTATGTGGAACTTGCGAGGTCCAAAGGGCGCATGTGGTACACCTAGCGATACAACTCCTGCCACCCTTGTGGGGTAGAGGAGTGCAAAGAGGAATGCTGGTCTAACCCCAAAGTCTTTAGCGACTATGACAATCTAACACCTCCAAAAATGAAATTGTTATTGAAGTTTATGATGCATACTACACAGAGTCATAAATGATGCACGAAATAAGTTGTATCATACATCTTTTCTAAATAGTTATGTGATATTCTAACACTGTCATAAACTGATTCATTTTAGGAATGTCAGTTTCACATCACATTTTCTCCCACATAATGCATTTTGTTGTAGATTATCTCATCATTTGCTTTTATAAAACGCAGATGACAAAAAAATGATGATGTGCGTTTTCTTAAAGATAAAACACAGTTTTGTTGATGCATAATAATTTAATACCCACCCATATATACATACATAAGTTGCGTGCGTTACCATCATCAGAGTGGTGATTTGCACACTCTAATTGTGTTTGTCTTGACATTTATACCCCTATATCATTTATTGGAGTGTGCACATATTAAGGGTATAATAGTCATGACACACATATTTTTGAGTGTATCAATCAATTTATTGAGTGTGCACCGTTACGATTATGCGTGGGTAATCATCTAGTAATAAATAAACCATAAAATAAAATATTAGTCAATGTACGTACCTTATCAATAGCAAGCAAATCAACCATGGCAAGAACATCGTCCACAAGGTCAGAGAAACAAAACTTGTTGATATCGTGAGGCGGGTCCGAAAGCCCGTAGCCTCGAAAATCAGGCGCAATAGCTCGATAACCAGCTTTAGCAAGAGCCATCATTTGGTGACGCCAACTGTACCATATCTCAGGGAAACCATGCAGAAACACCACTGCTGGTGATGACTCGTTTCCTATCTCGGCTATGTGAAGCTTCAGTCCATTGACTTCTATGAACTTGTGAACCATTTCATCCATGATCGTTGGTTAGCTTTTTTATCAGCTTTTATGATTGGCGATATTAATAAGAAAAAAAGTTGATAGTGGTCAATGGAAGTTAAATGCTAGTAGTATACTGTATTAATTAGTGAATATCTTATTTCCTTTCTAGTAAGATACTAGTATAATTTATTTTTTTATGATTTAATAGTGTTTCATTGTTTGACGCGAAGCATTTAAGAGCGGAGATACTTATTGTTTGTTTGGTAATCAATAAGCAGCTTTATCGCTCTATGAAGTAGCATTTATGAGCGTTGAACATTTAAAAATTATTTTAAGCATTATGATTAAATTTGCAACTATGTAAAACTCACTACCAGCTAACGGTTACAACAATTGCCCACTAACAATGTTTACTGCTACTAGAACTTTTAACAAACACACTTAGAGCACGGGGTATGGTTGGTGTCATGGCTTGAGCTTGTTATGCATGGTAAAACAAAGTAATAAAAATTTACTTATAAGTGTTGAAATGTCGTTATAAAGAAACTCAAAGACATTTCGCTGCTTTCCTTACAGAAAATGTGTAATCCTGAGCTTTAGCGGTTTTGGTTTCAGACATTCAATATTGATAATCTCAAAAGAATTTGAAGTTGTGCTGGTGTGGCTCATCAAGTTGCTTATGAATCTGATGTAAATTTCATTTGGCTTTAATACTAACTTTTATTTGAAATTACCTTCATAGCGACAAGTGATGCTTTTTAATGTTTGGCTTCGACTTATATTTTATATATTATATGATGTTAAAAAAAAAAGAAACTTAAAGTCAAGTTGTGAATTGATATAATAGTATAGTTAGAAAGTGAAATGATGCCACCAAAATCCACATGGTCATTAAGGTGATGACTTAGCCGTTTGACTTGTGCTGAGAGTGCTGAAAATATATAGAAAGCTCGTTAGAGAGGTCCTCTGGCAGAGCCCGGGGGAACTCCCTCCAACGATCAAGTTAGTATTGATCATATTGCTATGTTTGCATAAGA
>BQNB010178174.1:0-10343 GCA_026074375.1 Tanacetum coccineum
CTCTCTCTCTCTCTCTCTCTCTCTCTCTCTCTCTCTCTCTCTCTCTCTCTCTCTCTCTATCTATCTATCTATCTATCTATCTACTTATTGATTATTTGCTAAGTAGATCATCACACCACTCGGCTCTTTCGAGAATTGAGATTATATAAACTTCAAAGAAGTTAAAAATATGTATTCACCCCCCCCCCCCTCTACGGTTCTGCAGTTTGATCATTCTTTTGTCAAAATGTTGTTCATTAGACTTGTAGATAAAAGTTGTAAAATTCAATTAATCTTGTAAGGTAACTTAAATATTAAAAGAAATGATAAATTCAGATTATACCATAAAGAAGAATAACCAATTTTCTACGTTAAACAAGTTTGTTGATATAAATTAACCATACCTAAATATTAACGGTTAAAAACCGAAAAAACCAAAAAATGAACCGAAATTGGTAATAAACCAAAAAAATTGAATCGCCAAAAATCAAACAGTTTCAGTTTTTGGTTTTATAAAAACTGAATATTTCGGTCGGTTTCGGTTTTAGCCAACAACCAAGCCAAACCGAACCGTGCACACCCCTAGGTGTTACAGAGCACGCAATCAGCAAATACAATGGAAGACAAGTCTCACTACTCTCTTAATTCACTTAGTCAAGAGAAGCTCACTGACTCTCAATCTCAATATTTGAAAATTTTTAGTTTTTTCACTTAGTCAAGAAAGTATAAGACTAACACAACAATCGAAACACAAAATCACCAAAGAGCCACTAACCAATAGTAAACTGGGTATAACGCAGGTACCAAGTATTTATTTGCCCAATAAGCTGGACATAAAAAGGTCACTTTAAGGGACCCAAAATTTATTCGAAGCCGGCGTGTTGGGGCGAGCAGTCGCCTAAATCTTGCGGGGGGGGTATAGCGGCGCTGAGACATACTTGCGGTTGCAAGAACGAGAGAGCAAGCGCCTACCGGAGAGTCGTATATGTCTCGCGTCTCAAGACCGGTAGGACTTATAATACATGCACGTGGGGTGGTATGGCAATCGGAATATGAGGAAGTTTTCGCCATTATCTATGGAGAATATTAGATGTCCTTTGTGTGTACGTTGGTTCAAGTTATACTTACCGCGATAAGGGGATACCTCAGAGCTTCATAGATTATGATACACGAATGAGAGTATGGTAGAGCCGTTTAGTCACAGAATATTTTGAGTCAAGTAGAAAGTGACAGTTAACCATAAGGTCTAGGGCGTCAAGTGATCAACGGACTATCGGAGTATGGAGTTGATGCACAGGCGAACGATTGGTATGTACTATGGATCCGGCTTTAAACCAAATTGAAAAAGAAAAACGATAAAAAAATAAAAAAACCCTTCTCGGGAAGATATGGATAAGAGACACTTCGGGCTCTGTGATGGCTTGTTTATGATTTATAACTCTGTCTCAGTTCAACTAGTCTCACAAGATTATGATGTAATCGAATAACCTAAAAACGCACGTGTAGATCGAACTTGCTATCATACCCATTGTAAAGGGATATCTACTTAGCACACTACATTATTTTACATAAATGTCTCGATAGAAGACATGTCAATAGTGGACAGAGTTACAAGTACACTCCTAATCTAATCTTTCACTGCTCTTTGATATCGTTTATTTACACACAATACACAAAATATATATGAGTTAACTGTTGCGGGATGGGCAGTGACTTGGGATTTCTATGATGTGTGTAGTTTAGTGCGTTTCATCTGGTAGATCTCATATGAACAAAAGTAGATGAAAAGAGAGAAAGAGAGAGAGACCACGATATATATTGGTTCGGGATGGGGGTTTATACCATCCGTACATCCAGTTACGAATCCACGACACCTATACTATTACTCTAGTATAATCCTTATGGTGGAATTTAAACCATATTACAACTTCGCTTCACTGATATGCACTAAGATCGTCGCTCACTAAGAAGAGCTACTCCTTACGGTATTTCACCCTCAAAATCCACCCCTAAGAACCCGTGATTTGACTTTCTTCTAGGATCACTAAGATCAACTAGGCCCACTAAGAACTTCCCCTTTGAAGTATACCAAAACCCCAACTAGATCACCCAATGATCTAGGCTTGATCACCAAGATATAAGACTTCCCTTACAACAAATTGAATTAATAAAAGATAGTTGAACCAAGTCCTAACCTAACCTCGAGACTCGATTCTAATAGAAAAGGTATGAGAAAAAAGACCCTCGACTAATAACACACAAGTGTGGATTAGGTACTTGTATGTCTCTTTTGTGGAGATGTGTTCTTCGATAGAATTATAGATTGAGAAGATTAGAACACAAGTGGTGTTAGACTTAAAAGACACGAGAAGAGAAAAGAGAGGAAAGAAAGAATGACATGAGGTGAGGAATAAAAGATCCAAGGAGGGGTATTTATATGTCAAGATCCTAAATTGGTACAAACCATTTCGAGAGTGGTGCACTTCCCACGGGTCAGCGCGTGGCCAGCGCGCCAGAATCCCGTCTTGGTTTTTTAGGATTTTAGCTTTTTAAATAACCGTTCTCGCTAAACCCCAATTTTACTTCACGCTTTGACCTTTTTATTATTCTTACACTCAAGGTCAACCAACTTAAATAGCCATTTGATAAAAGCATTTGTGAAGTGTTTAAAATAGATTTTAGGGATGTTTGTCTAACTTCAAGGAGATAGAAAAGAACCATTAGACAAAAGGTATGTTTGGGCATTCCTCACATGTATTTGGCTTAGTTAGAAACTAACCATGGTTAAGTGAGTGAGTTGGCATAGTTAAGAAAGAAGGAGTATGCCAATGGAATAAATAATATGTCAAAAGAATATTCATTTGCTTAGAGAGGAAGTGTAGATGTTGAGAGGGAGAATTTAAATTTCAAATTCAAATTATAACATGTAGGATATATATGAGTAAGATGTAAGTGGGCATGATGTAATGGATAGGAGCCCTTGTTTTTTAAATTTAAATTTCAAATTTGAATGTTAGGATAAGTTGATGAGGTGGCAAGGTGTATAAGGTCAACTCAAGGTTGAGTGTATCCAAGTCCATTATGAGAGCTCGAATGATGTCCTTGGTGTCTTGTTTCCACTCTTCTAATGGGTGATTGGGAACCTCGAGTGTTTGCAAGTGAGTTTGAGGTGTTATGGGTTTCACAAAGCTTTTTGAGGAATTTTCTTTTTGACTTTCTTTTACAAACACTATTGGTTTGTTTAGACTTACGGAAGTGGTTTTGTCATTTTTAGAAAATCCAAGACCTTCCTTATCTTGGGAAAATTTTTGATGACTTAACATATTGTCCAAAACAATGCTACTCTTTTTGAATTTTAAAAATTAAATCTGTCATCATGAAGTTTAGAAACAATGCATTTTAAAGAGTCAACCTCTTTGGTGAGTACATCACAATTTTTGCAAGGTTCGACCACCTCTTTATTATGTGCAAGTTTCTTTACTTCAAACTCAAGATCATTGATTTTGCTTAAAAGTTTTGAATTCTTATTTTTAAGAGAGCATTTTTCATTTAAAAGCTTTTCAAATGTTTTAGCAAAATCCTTATTAAACTTTAGGAGTTCCTCATTCTCCTTTTGCAAATCAATAACATCTAAATCATTATCTAAATGGAGGGATTATTTTGTACCTCTTTTAAGAGCCGATTGCCATGAGACAGAGTTTGCGTCATTTGAGAGCTTGTCACCACTTCGCTATTGCACCAAGCCTCCTCAACAAAATCCTATTCTCCTTTTTTTGGCTTTCCTATACACTACAATAGCAAAGTGGCCTACTATCGCCAAATAGGTAGCAAATCCATTTTATTGGACCTTTCATCGCCTTTTTTCCCGAAGCTATTTCCGCAGCCTCTTCCAAACCTATTGACACCATTACCAAATCGATTGGCGCACCCAAATCGATTACCTTTGCGAAAGAACTTTTGGAAGTTCCTAGCCATCAAGTTGAATTCCTCGGCTTCTTCTTCATCTTTGTCTTTGCCACTTCCCTCTTGACAATCACTATTATCACTAGTTTATTCCCTAGTGACTTTAGCTTTGAGAGATAAAGACTTAACCTTTTCTTTGGTAGTCTTGGAAGTAACGCCGTCATTATCCAAGACCATTTCATAAACTTTAAAGTTACCAATTAGCTTGTCAATAGGAAGTGTAGCCAAATCGTTGGCCTCTTCAATAGTCGTCACCTTGGCTCTCCATTTCAATGGTAGAGCACAAAGAAACTTTATTACGTGATTCTTGCTGGAGTAGTCCGGATCTAAAGATTTGAGACTGGTCACAATAGCATTGAATCGTGTGAAGCCGCTATCAGTAGTTCTTCATTAGAGATTGAAAACTTCTCGTATTCTTGAGTGAGAAGATCAATCTTGCAATTCTTAACTTGTGATTTGCCTTGATGAGTGATAATGAGTGTATGCCAAACCTCTTTGGCAATTTTACACATGAAGACTCGCTCGTACTCTTTACGTGGTAGGGCGTTGTAAAGAGTCATCTTGGCTTCATTGTTCTTGCCAAGTTGCTTCTTTTGCTCCTCCTTAAGAAGCTCATACGCTCCTTAATCAGCTTTGTTGTCGAGTCTTCAACCTCATAGTAGAAATCGTCGTTTTGAATGACTTGCCACAAGTCAATATCTTTGGACTTTACGTAAGTCTCAAAGCGGGCTTTCCAAAAGCAAAACCCATTGGGTTCTAGCAAAGGCGGTCTTTGCATAGAACACACCTCAACATAGTTCTCTTGAGCCATGGATCTTTACTCTACTTTTTCAAAAATAAGGAGTTAGAATTTTGAATTTTTGAAAAAGAAGTTTTTAACTTAAAACGACTTATGAGGAAGGATTTAACACTTAAAAACTTAAGTAAACCACTCTGATACCAATTGTAGAACCGTAGAGGGGGGATGGGTGAATACGGTTTTCTTAATTTCTTCGAAGTTTATACAACTTCAAGTCTCGAAAGAGGCGAGTGGTGTAATGATCTACTTAGCAAAGAATCAATAAGTAGATAGAGATAGAGAGAGATAGAGAATGACACCACGATATATACTGGTTCGGGAAGGGGGTTTAGTCCTTTCGTACGTCGAGTTGCGAATTCACGACTCTGATACTCTACTAGTATAATCCTTATGGTGGACTACAAACCGTATTACAATTTAACTCCACCAATATGCACAAAGATCGACGCTCACGACGAAGAGTTACTACCTATGGTATTCCGCCCTCGGAATCCACCCCTAAGAGCCCGTGCATTTGACTTAACCTATAACCAATTAAGACTTCCCCTTGGAAGCTTACCAAACCCCAACTAGATCTCCAATGATCTAGGCTTGATCTCACGGATACAAGACTTCTCTTACAACTCGATTGAATAAAAGATAAATGGATGAACCAAGTCCTAACCTAACCTAAAGACTCGATTCTAAAGAAATGGTATGAGAAAGAAGACCATTGACAAAACATACAAGTATAGATTAGGTACTTGTGTGGCTCTCTTGCAAAGATGTGTTCACTTTAATAGAATGATAAGATGAGAAGTTTGGAACACTTAGATGTTAGACTTAGAGGATAGGATAATAGAAAATAGAAGAAATAATGTTTGTAAGAGGCGAGGAATACAAAGGCCAGGGGTGGGTATTTATAGTCCAAAGATCCTAAATGTGGGAAAGTATTTTGCAAGTGGCGCGCTGTCTACGTGTGGCCATCGCGCCAGATTCATGAAATACTTTCTTCGGGATTTTGGCGTTTTAAATACCCGTACTTAAACCCCCAATTGTACTTCACGCTATGACATTTCAATCATTTTTATATTCAAGGTCAACCAACTCAAATAGCCATTTGATAAAATCGTTTGTGAAGTATTTAAAAGCCTTTTACTTATCCGATATTGAAAAGGGAGAAAAGAATTATCGGAAAGGGGTATTTTAGGTATTCCTCAAAATGTACTAGCTTAGTTGGGATCCAAATAAAGGTTTAAAGAAGCTAGTTAGGGTACAAGAGAATATTCCAATAATATTCTTAACCTGGAGAGAAAGGGGGGAAGATTTGAAATTTGAATTTCAATTTCATTAAGCACATATTAGATAAGAGAGAATGGGTTGTGAATAAGTTATCTTGAGTTGACATGATATGATGAAAAGGAGCCTCTTGATCTTAGTTTGAAATGGAGGGTGATGATGAGATAAGGAGAGGTAAGTTAGATGGGTGAAGTGGCAAGATCAAGGGTGAAAAGAGAAGTGTGTTTGTTTTGTGAGTGGAGTGTGTTTGTTTGTAGAGGGAAGTGTGTTTGTTTGAGATTTGAATTCAATCCAAGGGAGGAGAGGAGAGTGAGGTATCTTGGATTGATGATGTGGCTTGATCAAGGGTGGAAGAGAAAGTGTGTTTGTTGTGTTTGTTTGAAATCAATCCAAGGAAGGAGAAAAGAGTAAGGTAATTTGGATCGATGAAGTGACTTGATCAAGGGTGAGGATGATAGAGTGTGTGTGTGTGTGTGTGTGTGTGTGTGTGAAATTCAAATGTTATGAGGAAGAAGGTGAATAGTAGATCTGTGGTGGAGAATGTTTTGATGGGATATAGAGGAGCCTATGTTGGGAATGAAGGAAACAAGAAGTACAACAAGTACAAGAAGAGTACACTGTGTAAGGGAAAGTAAGTTGTCCCATGTGGGTATTATTTGGGGAAGGTTTATGTGAAGAGGAGTGTAGGCTTGAAGAAGGTTTTGAGGATACGAAGTATGAAGGTGATGAGGTTTGGTATGTGCTTAATTACACATACCTTTTACCTTTAAAAACGAGCTAAAAATAACCAAAAACGGACTTAAAATGCCAAGTGTCTATGATCGATATTTTTAATAATGCGGGGTTTATCAGGCGTAGGAACCTTATGTAGTTTGTGTGGCAAGAGGCCCGGGGGTTCGAGCTGAGTCCAAGAGGAGGCAGGCAATACATACCCCGTGAAATAGTCAACTGCGTAACAACGGGACGAATGGGGGACTATTTGGCGACGAGGAATTTGAACCTAAATATCCAGAAGAAAATTTTAGGCGAAGGTATCGTATGAGCTCTATACTTTTTAATAAAATAGTGAACAAAATTTTAAGTTATGATGTTAAGCCTATTCCCGAGTACTTTACTTATTTTACACAACGTTACGATGCGACCAGTCGTTTAAGTATTGGTCCTATTATGAAGTGCACATCCGTCATACGCCAACTGGCGTACGGCACTGCACCTGATGCATTTGATGAGTATTTGCAATTGTAGAGCGTTACTTCACGAGTAAATTTTAGATAACTTTACTTAATGCATACATATTTGTATTCGTGAAAGTTTTTAAGAAAACCCTCTTGAAGGGGATATCGATAAAACTTATCAATTGCTAACGAACAAAAATGGGATCTCGGGATGCTCAGGAGTGTTGTTGTATGCATTGGGAATATGAAACTGACAAAGGCATTACATGGGTTATTCAAACGTAGGGATCATACAACCCCACTCTTATGATAGAAAGTTGTGGCGGAGATCGTGATTGTGGATTTGACATGCATTTTTTGGGGTTCCAGGGGCGAATAATGATCTAAATGTGTTATATGGTTCCCCACTATTTGATGATGAACTTGCTGATACAGCTTCGGAATGTCCATTTGTGGTAAACGGACATACATATAGGAAAGGTTACTATTTAGCTGACAATATTTATCCAGCATGGTCTACGTTTGTCAAATCATTTTCCGTTGAAATGGGATTGGAAAATATTTTCAGTTTAAAAGAGTTCAAGAAGCTGCAAGGAAAGATATTGAACGAGCTTTCGAAGTACTCTAAGGTCGTTGGGGAATTATACAACAACCCGCTCGTGCTTACCAAATCAACATGTTGAAAAAAATAATGTATTGTTGTATAATGTTACATAACATGATTTTGGAGGACGAAGGATTTGCAGTGAATGTGAGAGATTTGTTCGTTAGTCCAACGCCGCATATTCAACGAACTTGGGTGGAAAGATGTGAATTACATCTTAGGAAATCAAAAGAGCTTCGAGATAGAAAAACGCACATCGATCTTCGACATGATCTTGTGGAGCATCTATGGAATAATCATTAGTTTGTAATTTTAATTTTATGTAATGTTTTATTTTTAATTTAATGTAATGTTTTATATTAATGAATTAAATTCTAGTTATATTGGGTATTTTTTTTAATTAAATAAAAAAAATGGAGAACGGCACCAGAAATGTGGTGCCAACGGATGCCCCAGCAAATGTGGTGTCATTCAGTTTCTGGTGTCGTTCTTCATTTTGATGAGTTTGACAGCACTTTTTGAGAACGGCACGAGGAATAAAACTCGTTACGTGATAAGGAACAACGTAAATCCGGATTAAGGTCAAATGTATACTTTCATTTGATAGTATGTTGAAAATATGATCATACAATTTTTAGAAAGAAGTTTTAGCCTTGGTTAAAGGTGTTTGATAAAAGATTTGAGTTGGCGTTTTGTTAAAAAAACGGGAGGATTCATTTTTCCTCCTCTCTAAGTCTAGAACTCATTTGGAGTGTTCCTAAATGCTCAGATGTCATATACATACATTAATTGAAGTTTCCACGTGTGTCGGGTAAGAGGAAAGCCGACAAAATCCAATATGTAAAAACGGAATTTGCAGGTGGCACTCTGGCCACGTGCTGACGCGTAACCAGCGCGCCAGAAGCTAAAATCTGGTTTTACGGATTTTGGCTATCGTTTGTTATTTTAGATTTTGCGAATGTTTATTTGTCATTGTTAATACATAAAGGAGATCCTAGTCAATGTTGCACCAACAGAGTGTTTAAGTGAGAAGTGAGGTGTAGGTGATGTGTAAGGGATACATGGAGGAATGTGTGACTTTGTAAAACATCTAAGTGTACAAAAGGTAAGAAGGTTTAAAGCATAATTAACCTTTAACTATCACAAACTTAAATAGTCATTAAGACTTAATCCATGATTATCAACAATAGATTGTGATCACTAATAATCTTGATGCAAACACGCTAAGTACTTTGTATCTCAAGTAAAGCACATCCCGTAAAAGGAAAGGATCCATTTACGCAAAATGACCTTTGACTTAGTTTGACCAATAAGAGAGTAAAACCGGTTACGTGATTAGGAACAACGTAAATCCGGATTAAGGTCAAATGAATACTTTCGTTTGATGGTGTGTTGAAAGTATATTCATACTAGGTTTAGAAAAGAAGTTTCGGCCTTGGCTAGAGGCGTTTGATAAAAGAAATGAGTTGGCGTTTTGTTGAAAAACGGGAGGATTGGTTTTTGCTCCTTTCTAAGTCTAAACCTCGTTTCGAGTGCTTTTAATTACTCAAGTATCATATGCATACCTTTATTGAAAGATCCATATGTGTCGGGTCAGAGGAAAGCCCACGGGCAAAATTACGTAAAATGGAATTTGAGAGTCGCACGCTGGCCACGTGCTGACGCATGACCAACACACCAGAGTTACTGTTCCTGTTTTACGGATTTTGGCTATCGTTTATTATTTTAAGTGTTGTGAAAGTTTATCTGTTATCGTCAAAACATAAAGGAGATCTAAACAACCACAAGTTCTTGAATATCAATTCATAAACAAATAACAACTTCACAAACTATCAAGATCACAAGAACTTATCTTAATCAGCCGACCAAATCAATTAATAATCACCACTGTTAATCAAGTATGATTCTATCACCTAAAATGATAATAGTTCTATTACAAAACAAGAGATCAAAGCTTATACGAATTATAGATTTTGAGAGAGAAGTGCGAGAGCGTTCAGGAGATAGAGAGAAAGTGATTAGAGTTATCAACCCTAAAGTTGATAAGTCTTCATCTTATATAGTCGGGCTCTAAAAACTTTAGCATCTTGTCACAAAAACCCTACATCTTTTACCAATTTTTTTATTCTTAGCCAAAAACATCAAAATACTACAAAACAAGTTTCAATAAGCTAAGTTAAGCCCATATACAATTTTTTCAAGTAAGATTATTATTTCAATAAAACCTTTTTAATTTGGTAGAACTCATTCAACCGTACATATAACGAGATGATAATGGAACCCATTACTTGATACAAAAACTCTCACACTAAAGTTATTATAAACGAGATTCTCTCATTTATAAACATATTTAGTTTTTCACGTTTTCATGTTTAACAGGAAAATTAATCCATGAAGAAAATTACTTTAAAATTATATATATAAAAAAATTGACTACTTATTAAAGTGTTTAGGGTCTGTTTGGTTTGTTGATGGGTTTATGATTTAAATTTAAATTCTATTTAAATTTGGATTAGAATTTAAATTTGAATTTAATGTAACTATA
>BQNB010178175.1:0-12895 GCA_026074375.1 Tanacetum coccineum
TTAGTAGGCTGTACAAAACAACTAGCCATAACCAAATCTTGGAACTGCTACCAGCCTCCTCTGGTAGCTCTGGCTATGTAGGACCTCCAGCGGGTCCCTGCTATCCCTGTAGTGAGGTAACCTGTCACTGTAGTGCTGTCACCTATCCCTATAGTGTGGTCACTTGTCCCTCTAGTGTGGTCACATGTCCCTGTAATGACTGCATCACTGTCAATGTCTGTATAAGCTGCTGTTGTTGGGTACGATCAGCTGTCCTTAACTCTCTCATCTCTACAGATCTCCTATGGTCTGCCTTCAGGATCTCTGAAGTCACAGCCTGTCTCCTGCGATCAGCAGCATGCAACTCTCTAATCTCTGACATCTGACCCAATACAGTAGTGCGCAATGACATAACCTCTCTGCGGGCAAGATCACTCACATCCATCGATCGCCTCCAAGCCTCTCGGGATAATCTAGCCTTTATCTCCATCAGATGACGTACATATGCATGTGCTCGTCTGTCTCTAAACAACATATTGAGCCGACCAGTCAATAGTTGTCTCTGACTCTGCTCATCGTCTATCCTTGTATAAATCTCATCCATGTCTTTCCTAACCCTAATCTCAAATGATGTCATATGTCGACCCAACTCCGTGTCAGTACTAACTGGTGCCCCATGCAGGGTCTCAACTATCTCATCCCATGAGTCGGCGATCCCATATCCAACCTCTCTCTCCGGATCACGCCTAATCTCCCTATCCATAGTAGCTACAAAGCCATAGTCTACCCTAAGACCTCCAGCCAGTCTAGCAGCAGCAGCAAATGAGCTCTCTCCTACCTGGTATCTAGGACCAAGAGCGATACCTAACCTCTTCTGAGGTGGTAAGGTACCTCCGTGTCATCATCCCTATGACTAGCAGAGGGTAGTAGCAATGGTGGTGATGAAGTATGAACTGATATTGGCAAGGGTGGTGGTATCCCTAATGATGGTGCATCTGGTCTGTTGGGGGAGAGTATAAAGGGTGGTGATAATGGTAGAGAATGGGAAATAGATGCGGCCTCAGCTCTCATCCGGATCATCGCAGCTCGATAACCCAATGAACGAATGGGGCTAGGAGGTGGTGCTGGTGATAACACGGGTGAGGGTGGTGATAGTGGTAGCGATGGAGAAGGTATATGGGGAAGTGGTGAAGACCATGGGGAGAGTGTGTGATGGTGGGCAGATATAGCGAGAAGTTTGGCAACCTCTGCATCAGACCATAATGGTGTAGGTATGGAGGATGGAATAGAATATAGCTGTCAAACAGATATGCAGGGTGTGCGTGTGTGTTGCCGCAGACTCATATCAGTCTCGAACGGCTTTGTCTCCTCCGAAGATGGGGCCTGATCAGTAGATTGGTAAAGCATAAACTACAAATAATCGTAGGTGCTAGGTGTCATCCTCCTCCAATCATCGCCTCTCGATGGTCCATGTCTATCATCCTCATCCATCCTCTGATGACCCCTCTCGTCATCCTCCGTCGTCTCTTCCATCAGCAGTATAATCGACATAGATCCTCTCGTGTCTGCCTTAGGATCGGAATCCGGGACTTAGTTTTAGGTGGACTGAGCGTGGGTGAGGCATCCTCAGCACTGGCTGTCCTCAGCGATAATCTCATCGCAGTATGCATCTCGTCTGGAACTTAATCTCGCAAGGTGTGCCTGCTTGGCTCTCTGGGCCAGGCACGTATTTCTCGAGAGGGTATGGGCCTGAAGAGCGGCCTCCAGTATGGGTCCTCTGGATCTCAGCTGCTCAGATATCGGGATCACGGCTTCGTGATCTTGTTGATAAATCCTCAAATAGGATGGAATCTTCGTGTTATGTAATCCCCCGATACATCTGAATTCTGACATGACTGAATACTGAAATTCAAATTAGCTTATATTAGTATATTTTATTTAAGACTCTTATATTTAGTTACATTTATATCATACATCGTATATCAAATTGAATGCATCTAGTCCAACCAATTATGCAACAACGTAGTGTATGCGATGAATGTATGCATATATGATGTCTCGTGTAAAATCTTTTGTATGATTCGATGTTTGAAAAATGGTTATAGTCCAGTAAAAAACTTTTGACCTGGGTTCTCTATAACCTTGGCTATTGATACAAATTCTGTAACACCTCTAAATTGGGTCGCGCGAAATTAAGGTACGGGGCAGTGTTACTTCATATGATAATTAACACATGATGTATTTAGAACGGACCAAAAAGTCGTTTAAAACTGAATACATTGGATTTAACAAAGTAATTTGTTACATAAGCCGCAGTTTACGTGTCCAACTTGTTCAAAAATAACAAAGATTTTAAGCCATTCATTATACAAAAATGTATTGCGACAAAATCTTTAATGCATGATTACCTAATCAAAAACCCACCAATGTCATCCCCGCACCAGTGACCTCGCATGCTTCCGATCACTGAAAATAGTGCGTTTAAAACGGAACAATAATGTTGGTGAATTCTTAGGTTTGATAATCATATATTGTAGGACCACATGATTTATCCAAGTGTATGATAATGCACACAGATGCAGGACATCCATATTATTGTAATTATGTTGGCCCTAAGCTCATGACACTGAAGCTGACTTAAATGCATACATATAATGGCATACATTGGGTAATTATACTTGCATTTTCTATATAGTCTAATCACCATTAATTTTTGGAAAAATTGTGTTTAAGATATTTAAAAAATTTATTTTGTTAGTTGTAGTAAAACTGGCGTAACTTTCACGTTTTAAGCCTGATTTTGACGTTTCTTATGCCCACGCTTTCGTATTAGGACGAGTATCATAATTGACATTTTCCTAATTTTGATTTCTACTGAATGAACATGTACTTTGTACTGTTATTAACAGTATAAAGTTATTTTTATAGTTTTAAATTATCATAAAACCCGTAAACAGGTCATATTTTATTAGTTATATCTTCGTTTTTAGTTGATTCTATCGAGCACCGTTCTCGTATTGAAAGCGTTTACTTATTTATGAGGTTTACAAAAATATTATTTCTGTCTTTGTACAGTACTTTTATAAAAATAGCTTTTTATAAAAGTAATTACTTGTCGTAAAACTCACGAACTTTCATAACTCGTTCGTAATTAATCTGAAAAATTACGATTCTTATCTTTTGGAATCCTAATATAATATGTATAAATTTTTTTTAAAAATACAACCTTGCTGTTTGATATAATTTTTATAAATTTTTTTATAAAAATTCTTTTATAAATTCGTTTATTTATCGTATAACTTGTTTCTACCGTAACTTTTGCGTTATTTATCCGTTTTTCAAGTTTCTTACATGTCCGGATTCGTCTTGAGATGTAGCATTTTATAAAAATATAAAATAGATATGTTTATTTTCGAATTTTGGACAGAATCTTTGAATGACTTTGTTAAGTCCATATGTAACCTTGTTTTTATACTTTCCCACTTTTGTAATCTACCAAAAATCTTATATACCATATATGTTTATAATATCCCACTACATATGTTAACAAGTCCATAGTTCCATATATTGTCCATATATGTCCAAAGTACCAAGTCTATAATAACACTTTTAACCCTTAACTTTCATAAGTAACCTTTTTACTACAAGTTCATACATAGCCATTTTTACATATAAACCATAAGTGTATAAGTATTCTTCTTCCATCATGACTTTATTTTAGTGTTCAGATAACATGATTAAAAGTCCATAATCAACATTAACATGTCATTTGCATTTCTTTTACTTGAAACATATTAAATAACTTTATAAACCCTAATTAATACGTAATCATTTTTATGCTTAACCGAGAGTGTAAATCACTTATGTGTCCTTTTTAACATGATGTTATCAACAACATATGTCATGTAAAAGTGTATTAAATGATGAAAACAAGTAAAAACTCCTTTTTACATGCTAAAAATCAACATATGCATATAATGATAATTGTAAGAACATAAAGAGTTCTAGATGACCTTATGATGAATGGAAGATGGCTGCTAAACACATCTAAAAACATGTTTGGATTAGAATACCAAAGTTGCAAATTATGAAATCTAGTTTACCAAGTGAAACTTTAACTTCTTTTCTTGATTAAGCTTGAATAGGGTTAACCAATGATTGTAAATGCTTAGAATTCTAGGATTGGTGTGTATTGGCTGAATGGTTGTAAAAATAATTTGTAGGATTGCTTAAAGGGTGAATGTTTGCGTGGCTTATTGAGGAGCCGCAATGGGATGGTTTTTGCTTTTTGATAAGTGATATAAGAGTATGTATGATATCTCTCACTAGGTACTTGCATTATATGAGTTAGAAGAGTCAAAAAGTTTGCAATAGTTGGTCAAGAAAACATATGGAGGGTCTTAAGGAAGAAAAATAGTCAAGGAAACAAAGTATGGCTATGTTTAATGAGCTAGGAGATGTACAAAGCCACTTGGTATGAAAATTGAGTGTCATTTATCTCATATGTTGTTGTTAGCCGTGGGATGGGGGGATAAGGGTTCTAGAAGCCCTTTTGCACTTACTTATTATTTAGCAAAAGTTTTACTAGTTACTAGTTGTAGCTATTATATAAAAGATGTTTACTTGCAAGCATTTGTATATTGTTTTATTTTCTCATGCACAAAGTGAAACATAATGTTAACTTGAGTAAATTTAATAAAACTTTAGGTATTGGGTACAATCGTGGGTATTTGTTGAAGCGTAGAATTATTTATGTGGTTCCGGGTATGCTTAAACGCAATTTATCGCGAAACGTATACACTTTACGTATCCGATAAAAATAAAATGAACAATGACCATAATTATTCTCAAAATAATTATTTAATACTTGATTGATATAAATATTTAATCGTTTGATGCCCTTTTACATTGAAAGCTAAATTTTGGCGTACGCGATTTAACTTAACGCTTACGATTTAAAGCAAACGCGAACAATACAAAAGATACACTATGAATTTATTGACGACGTCAATGACCCTAAAACACGGGGTGTTATACAGTGGGTGTTTTAGCAAAGGCACCCATTGGGGCTATAACGTATCATACATATCCCAAGGCTTCGGATTCATGAGCTAATGGTAATAATATTTGTTTTATAACGGGTGTATAACAACGTAACCCAATATCAAATTTGCATTCAAACTAATGTAACTGAAAATCTATGAATATCATCATACCTTTGTGTTGACTTTTTAACATGTTTGTATGTCAGGTAGAATTAAGCAACTTTTGAATGGGCTCGGAGTGGCACTAGATTTAGAAGTGGCTAAATTGTTATCATCAAATAATTACTTTTTCTTTAGATTCTAGAAAACTGTTGGCCTATTAATGGCATTTGTTAACACTCTGATTTAATGAATGATAAACTCATTTTCCAAAACGTATCTTTGACTTCGTTTTACTATGTTATGACTGTTGTACTATGAAGTAATACCCAGATTAGCTTCCGCTGCTATATGTAAAATAGGGTGTTACAGATTGGTATCAGCGCCATGGTTATAGAAAACAAGGTCAAAACCTTAACTATAACCACATTTCTTTTTCTAGCCTATTTTCAACAAAAAAAAAAAAAAAAACAAAAAAGTCCTCCGTGCCACTACATTACGGATCAGTATGGTAACAGATACATAACTATTATACTATATTATACCATAAATAACTTATGTTATTTACAACAGGTTGTAAACAGAACGAAGTATTTCTCTCTACCCACTACACTTACGTCCTATTTTAGGATCTCCCTTTTTACTCTTACATCGTCTTAGCAATTACATCACGTCCTATCAGATTATCTCACCCTCAGCCTGACATCGCGACGCAGTTCTTTTACTCCTCCCGGAAACTAAAAGATATATGAATCCCTCTAGTTATTCTCCCCCTTTCTACAATATCTTGTTTAAAGGAGTACAAGCATTTTATGCTAAGGAATCACCTATTTCACCACCAGATCCCATTACTCCACCAGCTATTTTGACTAAATTTCTCGGTTATTACCACCATCACTACTTTTTGAGCCTCGATAATTCTTTGTTCCTGATAGAATTATTACCCTCTTAAGAAGCAAATCTATTCCCCATCTTCTTCCTCAACTATGTAATCTAATTCATCTCGGAATCAAACCTGTGAATTGGTATCACCATCTTTCTCAGTTTATACTCCTACCCCACCTCAGATATTTAAAATAGGAAAAAGTTCAAGTAAGATACATCTGAAGCATCATAAGAATCAAATCGAAGATATTTTGAATTACTTAGAAGAACTCTCTTTTCTCCGCATGGGAAAAAAGGAAGAAGATAACAAGCTAAAGACTGAACTTGAGAAAGTCCGTTATCAGATTATCAAACTTCAAGGATAAAGCAAACTAGGGCAAATGAGATAAAGATTGACTTTTGCTCTCTACAAAATTTCCTCTTGAACAAAAGCATGACGGAGAAACATGCTCTGTCACAAAACAGATCAGGAGGACTCTTTAGGCAAGTCAATCTACAGGCTTCAAAAATCAAGCAAACTAGTTATAGTTTTATCTAGAACGGGATGCTTTGTGTGGTATAAAATAAAAACATTTGTCAAATCATTAATAAGTACAGCTAAGAAGGCAAGTTATTGATGAAGGCAGAATCCGTTACATACCTTATTTCTAGTTATCTCTATTTATCATCATCTCCATCATTCTGCATTCATTATCTCCGTCTTTCATCATTATGGATATTCCATAATCAATGCTAAAATTCAAAAATGAGCATTACTCTTTAAGCATTTTAAACATCACATTTTCTTTTAAGTATTACCTTTCAAAACTTGTGATATCATTCTTACTACGTGTTGATAGAATGCCTCCTAAAAGGACGTCAACATCTGAAACACCAACCATAACTTTGGCTGCCATCCAGCAACTGATTGCTAATGGCATTGCCACAGCTCTGGAAGCACAAGCTGCATCAATGGAAAGTGCTAGTAATCCCAACAAGATCACCAAGGACTACTGGAATTCTGTACAAAAAACGGGGAAAAACTATAAGGGTCATTAGCTGTCAACCTTTCTACTTCAATGGTACGGAAGGAGCAGTTGGCCTCATTCGCTGGTTTGAGCAGACTGAATCAGTATTTTCTAGTAGCAACTGTGCCGAGGAAAACAAAGTGACCTTTGCTACCGATACTTTAACCGATGAGGCTCCTATCTTGTGAATTCATACGCTCAACCTATTGGAATAGATCAAGCCAATCAAATCACCTGGACCGAATTGAAAAGACTCTTAACCAATAAGTATTGCCTCGAACTAGTCAATGGAAATGAAGACGAATTACACTTGGACGTGGAAGGGAAATGATCTTAAGACTTACATTAGGAGATTCTAGAATCTTGCGTACTTATGCTCCAAATGGGTACCAAACACGAGAAACTTTTGGAATTCTTCATCAGTGGATTACCTAAAGTATTGATGGGAAATGTTACAGCCTCGAAGCTCACACTTTGGAGGAAAGCCACCAACATAAGCCTAGAGATTAATGGATCAAAAAGGATTTTAATAAGGCATGATTCTGTGCAAGAATCCAATGATCACTACCAAGCTTGAGGATAAGGGAATCTATGTCAACAACAACTCATCAGAATAACTATACACAACAACAACCGTAATAATGATTACCAACCAACAACGAATAGCAGGCAGTAACTTCGAGTTATGTACGCAAGGATATACTGGGAATCGTCCCCTGTGTGAAAGATGCACCCTGCATCACATAGGACCCTGCACTGTCAAGTGTCGGACATGCAACAGAATAGGTCATCTGACCAAGAATTGTAGAAACAAAAGACCAGCTACTAGAAACAACCTACAATCAGTATCCCTAACTTGTAATGTTTGTGGAGAGAAAGGACATTATGCAAATTGGTGCTCAAAAGAAAAAACCAGGCCAATGAGGGACGTACTTAGAGACATAGTTTCTTTCTACTCTAGCAACAACTCTCGAAGATATTCAAGTTCATCACCAAAATCTTCTGAAACACACTTCATAAGTTTAAAAACCCTAAACATCAAGCTACAATCCTTGTTATTTGTTGCTTTTATCCTAATATGAGACACGTAGTATAAGTGTCAACTCTTTTAAAAAGTTTTACATGTAAAGTTATCCGTGGAATAATAAAGTGATGATTCTGTTACATCTTGTTATCTAGTGATATCAAAACTCGACATCATTTGTCAATTCCATTAGTTCCATTATGTTCAACTTTGAATACTCTCCTTATACCTTTGAAACATAAATTATCATTCTCGACTATATGGGCGTCAGTACAATTAATATCTCTATATTTTTCTTACCTTTCATGATCATATCATTTTCTACACCTTACCGTTTTGATATCATGTTTTATGCTTAGGTAAGACGATTTATGATCATCTTATTGAAATGAATTAGGACGCTTCTTCATTTGAATAAGGAAATTATCAATCCTACGAAACTATGAATTTATATAATCTCACGTTAAACGGATTTGGGATGCTTCTCTATGTAAGTGAAAAATTATAAATAAGTAGGCTTATGTATATTGCATCGTACAAAACAAGTTTTATTCAATCCGTTGTACAAATAATTCCTTTTATTCACTTACTCATCTTCATTTTTACCTTTATTACCTGATTCATTTCCAAATCTGTATCTAACATGTATTAGCAAAGCTTTTACGAAATTTCTATATCAATTCTTGAGTTCTCTCTGCCATTTCTGACTAAATCTCCGGAACGAGATCTTCTTAAGGGGTGGAGGCTATAACACCATAATTTTCATCAAATACCAAATCAACCTATTTTACTATGATCACAATTGTACGGGAAATTTTCACTTTTATTGCATACTTGCTTACCAAATATATAATATGCAATGTAACTTGCACTAACTAAGTGAAGAGCTCAAGCAAACTACCTATGTGGGACATCTATATCTATTTATATGTCAAGCAAACATCATAAATGTTCAATTCAAATCTAATATCATTATACATAAGTACATTACTCATATAATGTCTACTCATTCGCAACGTTATATCAAAACGAGCTTTAAACCGTTATCGTATACCTCTAAACCCTAATTCCATGAAAGGTTAATATCTAAAGTAAATGCACAAGCTACTAAAGCTCATGTACAAGTAATATAATATCTCATTTGAATACATCTTCCCTCAAAAATAAGGTACAAGTCCTTTAACGCATAATGTACAAGTCATTCAGCACGATATCAAAAATAGCTGTTTCACCTCCATTTTCCTAAACAATCTTGTACAATCTATCAAGTACAAGTTACAAGCAAGTCATATACTTCATTTACAATCCATATTCAATCTCATTTCATGAAATTACAAGAAAACCAAGTTAGAAACCCTAACTCGAGCAAAATACTAAACTATGACCCGTTTCTTGATTTTTTTTTTTTTTTTTTTCCACATAACCTAAACAACACCAAATAAGTTGTTAAGAACTGATATTACACACATTATCAATCATATCAAATCATCATTGCATAATTTCATTCCCTTTATACATCGAATTAAAAACAGAATACCCTAAACGTGACCTAAATGGAACATTCTGACCGTTTACTCATTTTACTATTCTAATTCAAACATCCTATGAATTCTTGCTAATTAATCTTTATAGGAGTCTGTAAACTATATCTCTCACCATATTAGCAATAAACACGAATTGGAAGCTTGGAAACCTAAAGAAAACCATTCGTGCCTAATTGGAACCGCGATATTAACTCATTTTCTACCCATTTTAACCCAAGCCACCTATCAATTTGATTATAATCCTTAATATAAGTCCTAGGTCAGTAATCTATCATTCTTAATCAAGTACACATGATTTCAAGTTTAAAAACCTCTTGTAAACATAAATGAACATAAATGACAGTACACCTTTTTCTTCAATTCTAACCCATTTTACAACCCACCATGTGCACAAGCACCTCCATGAAAAGCACCTCACTTCCTTAGCTGCTTACAAGCACCTCACTTCATCCCCTTGGTCACCAAGCTTCATAAATATCCTCCTTTGTCTTTTGTTAAGCCGCGGCAAGCACATGGAGTCTCCAAAGACTTCTAACTAGTTTCTAGCGTTATAAACTCATCCTATAGCTCTCCACATCCATTCCACGCTTTTTAAACATGTCCTAGATCAAGATCATAGGAAAATCCATGGCTCTATGGGTGGTTCGACTATAATAGAACCCAAACACTCCATTCAATTCATCCACACTTCCTCCTATATAACCCTTCAATAGCAGAAATCTTGGTCCATAAAGATCTAAGGATATCTAGAACAACAATCAAGTAAATCTTTGAAGATTGAAGCCCCAAGATCAAAGTAAAGGCGTACGAGGAAAAACTACCGATTGGACCCATATCTTCATTTTTGATCCTTGAAGGTTCAAACCAGGTTATGCTCAATCATTTCTGCTCCTATAACTCATATTATATCTATAGATCATGAATGAACTCTTGCCCTAAAAGGACTCAAAAACCATGCGTTTTCTCTTTTTGATCCAAACTGTGCACCCGAAACCCTAAGTTTGTGTTTTTCTTAAATCAAATCGTTATAATGGTTAAATGTTGTTGTAATCTATTCTATTAAGTTAAACTAATGTTTTTATAACCACTTTAGCAAGTCTTGAAGGAATTTGAATTAAAAACCTACGCGATTTCTTTATTTAACCCAAAAACGACTCGTTTTGATTTCTAGCTTAACAAATCATTATTTTAAACTTTCGTTACGTTAAACCTTCATATTTTAGCTTATATTAATAAGATATAACCTGAAAATTACTTTTCATATTGAAAATTATCATTATTATGGATTTTGGACTAAGAACAATACGTTTTTCATGCATAGGGGTATATATCATAACTTTTTGAAAACTTATAAATACAAGGACTATTTTTGCCATATTTATAACGTTATATCTATAGGGGTCTATTATGTCACTTTCCAAAGTACAAGGTTTACTTTGTACATCTTTTAAACTAGAAGGACCAAACTCGTAAAAGTGGAAACTCTAAGGGTATATTTTGCCATTCTTCATTCTTAAAGGTCTAAAATGTAACATTTTGAAAAAGTATAAAAATGTGTTCAAAACCTTATAAGACATAACTTTAATTAACGTTTGACGTGCTTATCATTTCCAGTTATTGAGCAAAACGCTTAAAACCAATTATGTTATAACTATTATAAAATTCATCATCGATGTGCTTTTAAAAATCCTATCCCGAATCTATATCGTACCACAATACTAGGGAGCTTCATATTAAGGGGTTTCATCTTGGTATTACGTTCTGACTGAGTTGTTGGGTTTACGATTTAAAGTGCCCTAGCTCCTCAAACGTTTACTGAATGACTTCTGAAATATGATGGCCCGAACGGTGATACAATAATTCCAAACTCTCCAATCAAACTTATAACAATATTAAACTCTTAGAATCAAAGTTCTAGAGTACAATCTTCCTAAGACTTGACATATTTACTCAGGTTGCGTGACGTGGCTGTTTACTATCATTTTGCTATATCAACCTTCCCTGTTAAGATTGCGATAAGGTCATCAGCTTTCATTTTGGAATATTTATTACAACTACCTATCAGGTGAAGTTCATAACCTCGCCTTTACTTATTTACATGTTTTATAAACCCGCGAGGGGGATACATGCTTGTTTACAAACTCTTTTACATACTCGTTTATCTTATAACAATGTGATTACTTTTCAAAGACTTAGTGAGTTCATAGCCTCACTTTTATACTTTATAAACCCGTGATACCTGCTATAAACTATGAATGCAAGTGTTTTCTAAACTATATGCTATCCTGATATATTATTGCCTAAGTATATGAAAATATCTATTTGGGTAGTATCTCCCAATATCTCTTTAATATCTATTTGGGTAATATCTCCCAATATCTCTTAAATATCTCTTTGGGTAGTATCTCCCAATATCTCTTTAATATCTCTTTGGGTAGTATCTCCCAATATCTCTTTAATATCTCTTTCGGTAATATCTCCCAATATCTCTTTAATATCTATTTAATATCTCTTTGGGTAATATCTCCCAATATCTCTTTAATATCTCTTTATGTGATTCATGAGTTTAGGGTAATAATACTGTTCTTCATGATAATATTGTTCTCCATGATAATAATGTTCTCCATGATAATTATCCCTGCAATACCAATATTTCCATTATGATAACTTGTATTCAACTATTACATATCAAACCTATGAATTTCACTCAACCTTTGTGTTGACCCTTCTTTTTATGCATGTTTATCCCAGGTAATTGAGCAACTTATGGCATGGAGTGGCATGGACTTGAAGATGGCTAAAACTTGTTATCATTCACATTTTATGTTCCTAGATTTTGGGACCTGCCTTTGTAAAACTCTGATTTTAAATGAATGATAACGTATCTTTTGAACAAACGTCTATTTTGAGTCGTTTTCTATGATTATGATTTTTGTATCCATGAAGTAATACCCCAGATTAGCTTCCGCTGCTATATGTAAAAATGGGGGTGTTACACCGTTTTTCGAGTTCTTTATATGTATGAAATCGTCTTAAGACGTACTAACACATTTTTAAGTCTATAAGTTGTCTAGAAACTCATGCCAAAATAGAATGTATAAACTGTCCCAATTAATTATATACAGTATAACTTTTGTTTTTATAATTTTTACCATGTTTTTACAATTTCAAATTAACCAATACACTATGTTTTATATAATTAAAGTCCACTAAATTATGTTCATCTATTTTTCTTTTAATATGTTCAATAAAATGTCTAGAATAATTATTTATTTATAAAACTTTATAAATAAGTTTGTAACAATTATCTCA